>JAKLND010000111.1:3146-38912 GCA_022813125.1 Septoriella neoarundinis | reverse complement strand
CTCACAAACTGTCAGCAACATGATGAGCAGCAGGCAAGGGTTGAGCAGTTTGAGGCTCAAGTCGCCACCATGAAGGACAAGTACGAAGGCCTGGAGAGGAGTCACGAAGAGCTTGTAGCAAGGCTCGCTCGCTACGACTCATACATCCAGAAAGCAAATCAAAAGTATAGAGCCGCGAAGGAGAGTGCCATCCAGTGGAAAGAATATGCAGACAAACACCTCGGAGTCCAGAGGAATACGAGCAAAAAGCCTCAGGACCTCAGTCTTTCCAGATTACCCGCTGATCCTTCACTGCCACGCGATGCCAGCGATATGGATGTCACACCGACGCCACTTCGACGGACGCCCCCTGCGGAAGTCAAAGCGACTGATCAGGGCCGTGAGGCTCAAAATGAGCCCAACAAGCACGCCACTGACTCAAGCCAGAACCGCACGTCGGATCAAGGTAGAAATCCATCGTCAGGCCCTCAAGCAGATCGCATTACATCCAGCCAAACGACAGAAGACGACCAGCAACAAGCCCCAGCGCAACACATCAAGTGCGAGCCGTGCAGCGACGAAGAACCAATGGTTTTGCGGGAGACCAATTTAAAGCGTCGAAGGGACGATTCTCCATCGGCAGTAGCAGCAAGACGCATCAAACAAGAGTCCGAATCACCGGAGCGCCCTGGATCGGCAGAGCAGCCGGTTGAGCTGAGATCTGACGACTACAGTGCTCCGGCGAGCAGGACTCGCCCCGTATTGCGCACGGAAACTTCAGACTTGGACGCCTTACAAGGGAGCTTTCACACACCACGAAAGCGAAGGCTTCTGTATGAGTCAAGGGCGCTGTCAGAAGATCAAGCAAGGTCTCCCTTTCGCCCACCGAACCCACTGGCCCACGACTCGTCTTCCCTTTCAGAGAAGGACACTGCGGAACCTACCAACCCATCTACGACATCCGGGTCGACAGAGGATGCTACGATACATCATGAGAATACGACAATCAAAAAAGAGAACACACCGAAGACGCGGTCACAAACACGGCAACGTGGAGCATTGCAGCAACTCAGCCCCAATGTGCCTTCAGCAAAAGCTGCTAAGAAATGTCAACACGCCCTCAACGATGACACCGATAAGGTCGGCATCATCGCCGAAGACGGCGACGAAACAACCAGCCAAATTACCCCCAAAGCAAGCGACAAACCTACCAAAACACCCATCAGCCACCGCCTAGACGCCATGCTCGAGAACCCAGCCTCCAGCCGCCAGCCCCTTAAACCACGCCAACCGCCCAGCAGCACAAGACGCAAACCCCCTCAAAAGCCCACCACCACCCCCAATAACCAACCAAACCTCATCCCCTCCCCACCCCCAATCGACCCCTCCACCGCCCCCCTCCGCATCAAACCCCTCCACCACCTCACCCCCCAGGACTTCCGCCTCAACCCCGCCGCAACCGGCAGTACATACGCCTACGCCGACCCGCTCAACCGACACTCCAAGGCCGCCCGCCGCTGCCTCCCCGGCTGCATCGACCCCTCCTGTTGCGGGCAGTTCCTCGAAGCAGCCCGCAGCGGCACGCTGCCCCCCTCCTCCAAATCCGACGCCCGGGTCCTGGAGGACATGCTCGGCCCGGGCTACGAAGCCATCCTCGCGGCCTACCCGCCCGCCGAGCACGGCGAGGTGCTGATCCAGGCGCGCGCGCAGGAGTTTGCGAACGCGCATGGACGGCACAGGAAGAGGTTTGAGCGCGCGAAGACGCCGCCGGGGTTTTGGCGCACGGATATGCCGAGCACGCAGGAGGAGAGGGAGGATCGGGCGCGCGCGGAGGAGATGGAGAGGAGCAGGGTCGAGGGCATGTGGAGGGAGGCCATGAGGGGGGACGGCATGGGGAGGTGGAAGTTCAGGGATGAGTGAGTCGAGTGAGACGGTGTTGCTCTGTATGTCACCGAGTCGCTTTGCTGAAGGCCGCTCGCGAGAAGGACGCCCCAGGGTCGTGTATCGTAACGTACGTACCTACTTCCGGAAGCATACTTCGTCGCACGCTCACGCCACGCCACGCGAGGTGCCATCCCCACTCCCCCCCGTCCCAACTCCCCATCCATCCCCGGACTGGCAGATCCCTCTTCCCTCCAGCCTGAGCCCTCCCCAAAAACGTCCCATCAAACAAGAAAGCCAAACAGATCGCCCCCCAGTTCCACTCACCGGCCCTGCGCCGTCGCCCAACACCCTCCCAACCCCCACGCCACCCACAGCGAACCAAACCAAAATAGCACCAGCAAGCTGAGCCAACGGGCAAAGACCCCTGCCCCAAGCCCCAAGCACCAACCAAGTCCAAAGAGAAAGAAAAAAGCAAAAGCAACCACGAACGCGCTGTGCCACGTCAGCCGCACGAGCCGCGATCTTCCGCCCCCCCCCCCCCCCCCCGCCAGGCCGCCCCCCCCCCCCCCCATCGCAGCGCACGCAGCCACCGTCCAATCCAGTCCAGTCACACCCAGACCCCGGGTCGCTGCCAGCCAGCCAGCCGACCTGCCGCGCCGGGCGCTGGGGCGAGATTGCTCGCAGGGCGGGCGTCGAAGGCGGTGTGTGTGTGTGTGTGAGAGAGAGAGAGAGAGAGAGCACGTGCCTGTGCGTGCGTGTGCGCATGAATATGTGATGCGATGGGATGCGAGGCTGCTGCTCGACGGAACGGGAGGGTTGGCGACCGGTTGTTGATTGAGAGGCAGGGAGGGAGGGAGGGTGAGGGATCAGCTTTGCGTGGCAGAGGCTGGCTGCGTGCGTCTCGACAAGCAGACGGGACGGGGGACGGGGGAAAGGGGGTTTGAGTCGGACGCGTTGGCGGCGTTGTTAGACTAGGATTTGAGGGAGGGGAGCTGTTTGGTCGGTGTAGCAGTTTCGATCGTACCTTACTAGATTAGATGCGTGCAAATGCCACGAGAGCTAGCTACCTTGTCGGCCACAGGGCTCGAGCATGACGCATCGTTCCGCCGCCCTGACACGGTCGGGTTTTGAGCAAGGCAGTGCGTGAGAGGGAGATTGGCGTTGACTTGATTTGATTTGTTTTGATATGATGTCGATTTGATTCGATCTCATTAGGTAGACCATCCCCGCCTCGATTACAAAAAAAAAAAAAGAAAAGAAAAGAACACAACAACGATCGCGAACAGGTCCAACCCAACCCCAACCCAGCGCCAAACCGACGGCTTTTGCCCCATCCAAACCTCTTCGTCAGCCAGCCGGTCAGTCGTAATCGAAAGCATCGAATCGCCGTTCCGCGTTCGGCAAAGAACTCCACCAAAGACGGTCGCCCGTGACTGCCCTGGTGGGCACCTACTTACAAAAGCACAGCACGCCCACTCGCGTTCGAGCTGATGAGCCGAGCGGAATCCAAACTCCAAGCTCTTCACGAACTCCGGTGATAGAGAATAAGGAACTGATGGGAAGTGAACTTCGAAAGGGGAATAGGACTTATCAGAACATGGCAAAGAAGTTGAAACGTAAAAAGTAAAAAAGCCAGAATTAACACCTGATACCGTAGTCTCTGATTCCAAACAAGTCCAGCCAGGAAGGATTAATAAATAAAGGAGTAAAAGAAAAGTCCCTATGATCGTTCCGTTTCCGTTTCCGATTCCGTATTCGTGTCCGATGTCTCATGAGGTACAAGGCAGGTGATGTAAATTACCCATCCTTCCCGTCTCGGCAGGGTCGAGAAGATTCCCCAGTACTCCGTTCGCGCCGTCGAAAAGAGCGGAAAAAAACAGATAGAAGATACAAACACGCGAGAGCGATGGACCCCCTTCGCTCGAAAGCACCCTTTCCATTCACAGAACCCCCAAAACCCCCTATCGCCGACCACATGCAATCCGGAACACCAGCAATCACCCAATCCTAATCCTACACCCACCCACCCACAACCCCGAAAATTCCCACACTAAACAGCCCATCACCCCGCAAACCCAACCCCCATCCCACCCCCCTGCGGCGCTCCCGCCCTTCCCAACGCCGCACTGCACCAGCGCTGTAACTCCTCGACGCGCGCCCTCAACTCCTTGACCTCGCCCTTGAGCCCGTCGTTCTCCCTCTGCAGCCCGCCGATGTGCTCGATGGCGCCGTTGAGGATCTCGCACTTGCTCGGGCGCGCGCTGTCGGCGAGCAGCTGCGGCGGCGCGGCGCCGGGGTGCGAGGAGGACGAGAGCGGCGGCGGCGGCGGGCGGGAGGCGAGCGAGGGGACGGTCTGGCGCAGGCGCTCGAGGTGCGCGTTGAGGTTCTCGCGGTAGCGGCGCTCGACGGCCGTGTGCGGGATGCGCTGGCGCTTGCGGCCGCGGTTGGAGGCGGTGACGGGGTTGGGGTTGGAGGAGGAGTGGGAGGGGTGGTGTTTGGGGGCGGATTCGGAGGAGGGGACGAAGTCTTCGTCGCTTTCGGCTTCGTTTTCGTCGCTGATGGAGGACTTGACGGTAGGGTCTTTGGAGGATTTGCTAGAGTGCGGGTTTTTGCCGGCGGGAGCGGTCTGAGAGCGGCCGGGGAGGGAGGGGCGGTTTTGCTGGTGGTGGTGGTGCTGATGTTGCTGGTCGAGGGACATGGGCTCTGGGCCGTCGAGGTGCGGGCTCAGGGAGGGCGTGTGGTGTTTGGCGGTGGCGTTGCTGGGGAGGCGAAGCCGGGTGTTGTCTGTCTGGGACTGGGAGTAGGAGTCCAGGGGGTCGTTTGGGGAGCCGTAGGAGGGCGTGCCGATGTCCATGTCGGACCAGGTGCTTTCCGGCGGGAAGCCCGGTGAGATGAGATTATTTGAGGCACCGGGGCCGGTGTAAGGCATGTACGAGGAGTTCTCCTCGTGGAAGAAGCGGCGGTCCATTCCGGAAAGACCAAGCATCTGACGCTGCTGTTGCGCGGCCGATTGCGGTTGGGTCTGGGGTGCCCATTGGTTGGTCAGCATGGGCATGGGCGGGATGTAGTTGTTCTGCTGCTGGCTGTGGTGCTGCTGGTGCTGCCAGTCCTGATCCGCGGGCTGGTCGGGCATGTTGTCGAAAGGCCCGTGACCGAAGAATGAGGGAGCAAAGCTGGGTTGTAGAGCTGTCATTGAGGGAGGATCAGAGGTGCAAGGGTGAACCGGCAAGCCGGGACTCAGATATGAGCGGGCGCTGCGGGCTGATGTAGCAGGCTGCGGGCGACAGTGTCCAGAAAGCTCGCCGAAGCCGACGGGCTGACCGATGGGAAGGCACGGGGAGTGGCAGAGGCGATGAGAGCGAGTTTTGGGGGGGGAACACAGGCAGGTTCAGCTGGGGGGGAGGAGGCGGTGTTTTCTTGGTGAGGACGAGGGGAGAGATGTAGCTCAAGGCGGACACGAAACCTCAGCCGCGGCGGCGTGTCTTGAGGTGTATCGCGGAGGGTGACTGCAACGACATGGCCAAGAGGCAGCAGGCGACCGGGGAATGGGAGGCGGGCAGGGCAGGGCGAAGGAGAGGTGGGGTGGATGTGATGGACTGGGATGACGGCGCTGCATGTACCGGGCTGGGACAGAGGCGGGATGCGGATGCGATGCGTGGGTGCGTGGATGCGTGGATGCGCGGATGCTTGGGTGCGTGGATGTGCAGATGCTTGGGTGCGCAGATGTTTGGATCCAGACGACAGGCACGCACGACGGGCCAGCAGACCAACACGGCCAACACGGCCAACACGGCCAACACGGCCAAGCTTCCAACACACGGGGCGCCGAGGAGGTCGGCGGGCGGCGGTGGAGGGTGGTGGAGCAGCAGAAGCAGCAGCAGCAGCAGCGACAGCCCCGGGCCCTGCGCAGTCGACCGGTCCAGCCCCTTCTGCTGGCAGGCCAAACAGGCAAGCGGCGCACCGGCGGGCGATTCGGGCTGTGTGTGGTGCGTGGTGCGTGGTGTGCGTGTGGCAGCTGCACGGGGCTGCCACAGCACCAGCACCTCCTGCACAGCACCTGCGCGCGCTCCGGGTCCGCCCTCGAGCCTGCCGGCTGCCTCTCTGTCTCTAGTCTGCACGCGCTTCGGCACTGATTGGCTCGGGATGCCGAACCCGATATCTTCACCCGGCC
Source organism: Septoriella neoarundinis (assembly GCA_022813125.1). Classification (NCBI taxonomy): domain Eukaryota; kingdom Fungi; phylum Ascomycota; class Dothideomycetes; order Pleosporales; family Phaeosphaeriaceae; genus Septoriella; species Septoriella neoarundinis. The sequence goes on along the minus strand of JAKLND010000111.1, from coordinate 32,878 downwards.
ACTGCCTGCGCCTGCGCGAGGGCGTCGGCAGCCGCTCGGGGTGATTGGAGCGGCTCGCCCATGCTCATTCCCTACTGTCCGCCCGCGCTGTGCAGTGCAGTGCAGTGCAGCGCAGCCCGTGGATAGCAGCAGCAGCAGCAGCAGCAGGACGGCCAGAGCGCGCACGCGCGTGCGTGGTGAGTCCAGCCGCAAGTGACGAGAAGGGAACGGCGGCGGCGGAAGCGGCGTGTCAGGAGAGACACACACAGAGAGAGAGAGAGAGGGAGGGAGGGAGAGAGGGATCGGGGGGGTGCGCCATCGCCCGCAGGAATCGCAGCCGCAGCACATGGCCGCCTGCGTCCGTGTCTGGCTGGATTCGTGGGATACCTGGCGGGCTACACTGGCTGGGTGACCTTGGCTGCCTACCTCACAACCAGGCCGCCCGCGCCAGACGAGCGACCCATGCAGCCATCCGAGCGGCGGCCTCAGCCCTGGCTGGCGCGCTCGCAGCTCTCCGGCTGCCATCTCATCTCTGGCTGCTGGCTGCTGGCTGCTGGCTGCGCGCCCACCGGTGAGGCGAGGCAGGGCAGCAGGGCGTGGCATGGCATCTTCCGGCCGGGCTCGGCATGGAGGCGAGACTACTGGGAATGGTTGGCGGTGGAGGGCGTGGGCGTGGGCATGTGCGCGGGCGCGGGCGCGGGCGCAGGCGCAGGCGCAGGCGGGCGCGTCTCACATCGCACACGCGGACTGGGAGCTCTGTCTGCGCCGTGCCCGCACTCGATCAGTGAGAGAGGAGAGAGAGAGAGGAGCATCGAAGCTCGGTCTGGCAGCACGTCGTGTGTGGCAGTGGATGGGTGGGCGGCGGCGGCGGGTGTCGTCCACATGCGCCGCCCTACAGCACGCTTACCGCGCGCGCGGTGTCGCCCGGCCCAAACTCTGTCGTTCCAGAATGCGGGGCAGGCCCGTTGCAAGTCAGCAAGCGGGAGCTCGCTTCGCGCCTTGGTATGGCTTAAACTCATCGCGACGCCACCCCGCGCCCGTTCCACCTAGGTAGAATCCCTCGCACCGCGCGAACCCGCGAACCCGCGAAAACCCACACCCTGCGCCCCCGTGTCTCGCCGCCTCCGACGCCATCCCTCGCCTGTTGGCGCCCGCCGCAGTCGACTCCGACGCTGCCCGTGCGCGCCCGCGAAACCTACATAGCTTGTTAGGTTCGCTCGCCGCACGTGATGGCACATGGGCGGCGACGGCGGTGGGGCCTTGCGCTCCGCCACGGCTGCCAGGACAAGAAAATCAGGCAGCGCTGCGCCCGATCATTGGCCTGCGAGCAGATGCGAGGTGCGCGCCAATCGGCGCAGCTAGCGAGCGCAGGAATGCCGGGTGCGCGCGCACGCACGCAAGCTCGCCGGGTACATGCGCACGCGACAAGGCGAAGCGAGCTGCTGCACGGGAAATCCCCCACGCACCCTAATCCGTTGCTAATGCTATCTGAAACGAGGGACCGGGGCCTCTTGCACGGAAGGTGATCGCCCTGCGACGCGGTTTTTGGGGGGGTTTCAGCGTGGAATTCGATCCATCTGCATTCGGCGTCTCAGCACATTGGAAGCAAGTCTTTGCATTTCAGGGAAAGAAAATCAAGGAATGTGTCTCCCATTGCGCCAAGGAAATCCGGCTCAGGCCTGGGTCGCTTCCGCTGTGGGAGCCAGCTCCCCACCTATGGACCATGTTCGTGCCTTAATAATTCGATGCTCGTGCCTTAACCCAAAACGCCGCGCAGGATGCTTCCTGCATTTCGTGTCCCTTGCGAAAATTCATTGGTCGTGCCCTGGCAGCCACATTCCACCGCTTTCGGAACGGCCCCGTGCAGTCAGCCGGAGGTCCAAGGAGGCGAGCTGAGCTTCCCGGTGGCGAAGTTTGCTGTGTTAATCATCAGGGAGTCGCGCTGTTGATCGAGACCGTCTGGTCATCCTCCACCGTGACATCGTGGTCCTCGCCCATGGTTCGGATGGTCTCCACGAAGTACGCGGGCACTTTCGCGGCGAGGCCCATCTGTGAGATCCGAAGTCAGCCGACCGTGTCATCTTCGCCACAGCATCGAAGATCGGGGTCATCCCCGTGCCGTGGAGATGCTTTGAGTTCTCCAGCGCGTTCGTGCTCTAAGCCTTTACCACTGTAACGCGCTGACGGGAAACGGTTGCAGACATCTAGAGCAATGCGAGTCATCGGGGAAGATCGCGGGATCTCTGCGGGGCGCCGAGGGGAGATGCAACATGTGATGGGAAGAGACATACTGCGAAGTTTATTAGCACGGAACGACCCAAGAAGAGATTTCCTGCTTCGACTTACCAAACAGGTTGTACTCGTGCGTGATGATGCCACCCTGTCCAAGAAATTAGCGAGAGAACGAAGTCCAGATTCTTCACCGGCCCCGTACCGCTTTGTGGATGGCATCCTTGAGTTCGGTCATCTCAGATTCTGGTGTGTCCTTGGGGTAGGAGACGATGATGGACTTCTGCTCCTGGGGGTCCACGGCCAGAGCCAGTGCGACTAGGATGGCAATGAGGAAAGTGGTAAGGAAGAGCTTCATGGTTGCGGTTGTTTGTTCACAGGTTGTTTGATTCGAATGGCAAGTCAAGCTGATCCGCAGCTGGGGGCCGTTACAGGATATATAGCACTGAAGGATTTTGGTCCTTGCGAGCGGCTGCCTGGCAATACGAGGTATGAGAAAGGGATGGATGGTTGCGGCAGGTCCGGTGCATGGTGGGTTTCACGATGACGCCGGCGTATGACGCTGCCGTGGCTGCACCTCAGGCATTCCACAGCGGGAACGGAGAGAGAGCGGAATGGCCCGTTCCAGTGTCCTCTAGCTTCCACCCTCCATCACTCTTTACAACAGCATCGCCAACGCGATTATGCGCCGTCAGCCATCTTCATCACCACCACCGCGACACTCTATCTCGACGATATCCCTCTTGACATTCAGTGCGACGTCCGCAATTGCACATCACTTTCACGTGCACAAAAGCTGTGGCTTTCACGTCTCCGCCGCCCTCTCACAAGCCACGCTGCGACGACCACTACCGCGGCCGCCTCGCTTAAAGAGCATCACCTCGGATCGCGCAGAATAGGAACTGGTCGCAGAAAGGCGTTTGTCATCGGGGAAAGGATTTAAGAGCTAGGAGACCGTGACTAGTGCAAAGCACTGTCACCGAGGAGACCGAGAGGTCCTTGCAGAAAGAAACAAAAAGTGCGATCTCTAGCTAGTCAAAAAGCCACTACTTGCAGCCCTCTCGCTATTGTGGCAGAAGGCCGTAGTGCCACTTTTTCCTTCACGTGCTCTGCATACCCGCATCACCAGCCGCATCTCATCAGACTCCTCGGCGTGATCTGATTCTTCATCATCCCCAACCACCCAAGCTAGCGTTGTGTTTTGAACAAACACAGCACTGTGCAAGCACCGACATTCTCTGCTCGCAGAGACGGTGCATAATAGATAGCAGAGTCGCCGTCTTGTGAAGTCGTTGTCCTGAAGTCATGTCTTCCCTCTCGCCCAGAGCTTCAATGTCCGGCGCCGCCTCAGCCGCGGTCGCGGAGGACTTTGCAGACTCACTTCGAGACCTGACGCAGAACAATCGCTATGAGATCAGCAATCTGACCATCATCGCCAAAGAGAGCACGGAGCACGCTCAGGCTATCTCAAAAGCTCTTGAAAGCCATATCAAGACGGTAAGGTCTCCATCCTACCCACTGAGTGAATGACTGAACAGCCCTTCAATAGTCGGAGCGACTCCTCCACTGTGACCATGAAACTGACACCTTGTGATAGGCAACGCCCACCCATAAGCTTCCCGCCTTGTATGTGCTGGACTCAATTGTGAAGAACGTTGGCACGCCATATACGGTCTATCTCGGCCGTGGCTTGTACAGCACCTACATGGAAGCATACACGTTAGTCGACAGCAATGTTCGCAGGGCCATGGAAGGTATGCTCAAGACCTGGAAAGAACCAGTACCTGGATCTATGGATAAGCGCCCTGTCTTTCCACCCGAAGTCGTCAGGCCGATTGAGAATGCACTCATCAAGGCCAAGACGGCCGCACTGCAGCACCAGCGTTTACCTCACGCTGGCTACAAGAGCACACCGACACCGCCGCAGATGAACGGGCAATTTGCGCCACCGCCAGGACAATATCAGTACCAGCGACAGCAGCACACGCCACAACCCGGACAACTGCAACCTCCATTCCAGTCGACACCGATCCAGAATACAAACCCATACGCACAGCCACCGCAACAACAACCACGCACAGATGCCGAATCCATCAAGCATGACCTTGTCGGTGTCGTCTCTCAAACGCAGAGGGACTTCGCTTCAGATCCAAGCAATCCAAAGCTACAGCAAAAGCTGAAGGCACTGCTTGACCTTCAGCAGATTCTGAACATGCAGCAACTCCCTCCTGCGTCTCTTCAGGCCATCGCCGCACAGATTGCTCAGCTTTCAGTACCAGCGACTCCTCAGCCTCAGGTCACGCCTCCTGTAGTCTCGACACCCCAATGGCAACCCCCAGCGCCGGCGACACAGGCACCGACGTTTCCCTTCCAGCCTCCGGCGCCATTTTCACAACCTCCCTCAGCTCCGCCTCCTTTCATGCAGCAGCCGCCACCTCCAGGCATGCCCGCCTTCAACCCTCAACAGCTTGGCTCTCTCGCTGCCCTCCTCCAAAACACCCAGAAACCCACCACACCACAAATTCGCGAAGCCGCTCCCTCGCTGGAAAAAGCGCCCCACGCCCAACTTCACAACATCCAGTCGCAAGCGGCCTCAACTCCAACACCCCAATCCGGCACCGACCTCCTCGCAGCCCTCACAAAAGCCGGGCTTATGAAGCCCCCCTCAACCGCGCCACCACCCCAGCAACAACCGCCGACCAACCTTCCACCACCCCCAACCGACCTCGCCGCCCTCCTCTCCGCCCCCCCCACCCCCCCCCGCCCCCCCCCCCCCCCCCCCCCCCCCCCCCCCCCCCCCCCCCCCCCCCTCAAGACCTTCCGCCCCGCCCTCCTGCACGCCCTCTACACCTCCCGCCCAAACCAATGCTCCACCTGCGGCCGCCGCTTCCCCGCTACGCCCGACGGCCGCGCGCAGAAATCCCGCCACCTCGACTGGCACTTCCGCGTCAACCAACGCCTCGCCGACGCCGCGCGCGCCGCGCACCACCGCAACTGGTTCCCGGACGCGCGCGCTTGGCTCGCGCTCGAGGACTTCGACGCCTCGACGGCCGACGCGGCGCACGCCCCCGGAGGCCCCGAGGGCGCGGGCGGCGCGCGCGCGAGCAAGCAGAAGAGGCCCGAGGAGCTGTGGATCCGCGCGCCCGCGGGCGTCACGCGCTTGCAGTGCCCGATCTGCTACGAGGAGATGCGCAGCAGCCATCCGGAGGCGCTGCAGGACTGGGTCTTCATGAACGCCGTTTACAACGGCGGCAGGGCGGTGCACGCGACGTGTTTGATGGAGATGACGGGGTCGGTGCCGGGGTTGGGAGGCGCGCAGCAGCAGCAGCAGGGGAAGCAGGCTGCGCAGCCGGCGGTGGCGACACAGCAGCAGAGCTCGCTGGCGGCTGCGTTGGCTTCGCTGGGCGGGATGAGGGAGGGGACGAGGACGCCGGAGTCGGCGTTGGGGAAGAGGAAGGCGGAGGAGGAGGGGTTGGGGTCTGCGGGGAAGGTTAGGAGGGGTGGTTGATGGGAGTTTGATGTGATGTTGGAGTGTGCCTGATCGGAAGCTGCATGCATTTGGCGTTCTGTTCTGGTCTGATTGATGGGAGGGTCATGGAATGCTTGAGGAGAAATCGAGCGGAGCGGAGCATCTGAGAGCTTTCACAGCATGGGACGAAATGGCGCTGAGCATTTCCTCCGTCATCAGTCACGAGTGTCAATAGACCTTTCGACTGCCCACAGAGCGAAGAGTAGAACTCACGTATCAACGGGAACCTTTCTCATCAAAAAATGAACATTCCTCCTCTCAATTCGTAATATAAATATCGCCCAGACGTGGAATATGGCAATTACGCAAACTGAAAGACTGTCCGCCTACTCCTTCAAGAACCCCTTCTCCCCCTCTTTCAACCCGGTCTCATTCTCGAAGTCAACCGACTGCCCCTTGACAGTCGGGCTGACATCGACCGGCACCGGCGGTCCGCGGAAGTGCTTCCGGCCGCGGATGAAATACCACCCAATACTGATCGACGCGAAACCCGCGAAGACGACCGACGCGTAGTTCATGTCCGTCGCCGTGACGGGGAGACTGTTGGACAAATCAGATCAGCAGCTGCCCAGTGCCAAACAGGAACAGAATGGGGGATCGCAACATACCTGACCGGCATGCAAAACAACACCACAGCCAGCACAATCCAGCACAGACAAACAATGTTGATCGCGTACCCGAACTTGCCGAGCGAGAACGTCGACGCGCGCAGCAGCTCGCGCCGCCGTAGCACGGACACCAGGATCGGAAGGCCGTAGCCGCACGACAGGCAGATCGTCGCGACGCCCGTGAAGGAGTTGAACGCCGCCGTGCTGCCGAAGTAGATCAGACCTAGCAGACAGTCGACGATGGTGGAGAGCGCGAGGCCCCAGAGCGGGACGCCGAGGCGCTTGTTGGTGCGTGACCAGAGGCGGGAACCGGGGATGGCGCCGTCGCGGGCGAAGGCCTGGGGTTTGGTGGTTAGTTTTCGGAGACTTTGGGGTGGTTGAGGGGTGGGTGGGTGCTTACGTAGGTGCAGCGGGAAGAAGCTGTGAGGGCCCCAGCGCCGGCAAAGAGCTGGATGCCTAGGATGAGGAAGAGGAGGCCGAAGCCGCCTGCTGCAGAGCCGGTGACCATCTTGAACAAGAGGGTGATCTGGCATGGTTAGCTTGCGGACTGAGAAAGTTCGGGTAAAGGGGAACGAACGGGTTGACCAGCGGATGCATCAAGGAGCGTTTGTACATCCGGTAGGACGAAGAGGATGGGCACGAGGTAAAGAATACCAGTGATGCCAGCAGCCACCACAGACATAACCATCGCCTTGGGCACTTCCCTAGCAGGGTTCTGAACCTCCTCGCACATGGAAGCTACAAGACCGTAGCCAGTCAGTGTGTAGGCAGCCTGCAGAAGACCAACAAAGAACGCCCATCCAGAAGGCCATCCAGAAGCGCTCGCGTCGTAGTGAGCGAAGACAAACTCGCCGCTTCGCCTGTCGTCTGCCATAGTCAGTAGAGTGACCAGGATAATGATCACGCTAGCACCGGTCCACCAGATGCAGAGCTTGTTGATCAGATCCAGGTACAGCGAGCCGAAAGCATTTATCAGGAAACACACGAGCATAATTGCCCAGAAGCACAGGACGGTTTGCCAGGCGGTGGGTGCGAAGTCTTCCCGCCACAGTGAGATTGCGCTCAGGATCAATTGAGCGCCTCCGAAGTTGATCGATAACGTTACGGTCCAGTTGCCGACGAGATTGAACCACCCGCAGACCCAGCTGGCTATAGGTGCCCATTCGGGAGTCGACATCATCGCGGACCAGTAGTAGACGCCTATGCGGAGGTCAGCATAACATTACCACCAGTGTGAAGTTAAATCCATCCTCACCTCCAGCAGTAGGATAAACAGCACAGATCTCCGCCAAACTCGCCGCAATGCTGATCGAGATCAAGCTGATGAGCACCCAGCCCCAGAGCACTGTCACGCCCTGTCCGTCCGTCAAGGTGATGTACATGGTCGTCGACAAGCCGTAAGGCACGGCCATGATAGCGAACGACAGTCCAAGGACCGAAAGCATGGACAAGTTACGCGGCAGCTCCGCCTTGTAGCCCATTCGCGCCAGGTCGGCGTCGGCAGCAGTGGCCGAATTGGCTCTGACTGCGCCTGAGGAGGACGATCCACGTCTGACGGCGTCCATCGTTGCCAATGTCTTTGTCGTGTGTCCTGGCAGTGCAGCCTTTTGTTATGATGATAGAAGAAGTTGAATTCGAGAGACCGCGATGCGGTGTTGCCGAGTCACACGACACACCCGCGAGGAGGAATACAACGTGATGAAACAACAACGTAAGCAATCACTTCGCTGGTATAAAAACAATGGAAGAAAGCAGTAAGCAGAGAGGCGATCACAAAGGAAGACGGAGGTACAGATAAGGTGACGTGAAGTCAGCACGCACCGGCGAAGTCACTCCCACATGGCAGATCACGAGGGGGAGCAATGCGCGCCTCAGGGCTGGCTTTCTTGCTGGTGTATCGCGGCGGGGCCAGAACCAACCAGGCAAGTGCAGCCTAGATGGAAGCCAAACTCCACCCAGCCGCCATCTCCACACATGGGATTGGGGGATTCGGCGGGCGGGCAGATAGCGCTGCGGCGCCCCTACCGCAAAGGCGCGCCATCTTCGGCTGCGCTAGAGATCGCAACGGCCTTTGGCGATGCGTGTTGTCACAGCCCGAAGAACCCACTGCCTCCAGCCTGCTCGCGTCATATGTGCATCCTAGCGTGAGGCACGTCGTTTGGAGACCGCGCTGTAAGTTATTCTTTAGTCACAGTTGATCAATGATCGGGGCGTTTCGGGTTGAAAGCACAGTCTGATAGTAGTCTTTAGGGCGAGATAAGCGGTATCGCGGAGGAGTATAGGGCGTATCGCCATAGATAAAAGCTCGGTGCTTTCCCGGCTGGAGTGTGGCCACATTTTGTGTATAGAGTGGAAGAAAACGATAATTGTGTGTAGAGATATACAAAAGACCTTATAGCCGCCACCCACTCCATCGCTATGCAGCAAGCCAGATTATCAAACGACAAGAGAAGAAGCGAAATGATAGTCTACACCCACTCCACGGGCTTCTTCAGCACTTGAAGTAGCCTGTCTTCACGACTGCCCTTGTCAGGCTCGTGCTGGTACTGCCATCTGGCCGTGAGTGGCAGAGACATGAGAATGCTCTCCACCCGCGCACCGGGCGTATTCAGGCCGAAAGCAGTGCCTCTGTCGTGGACGAGGTTGAACTCGACGTAGCGCCCTCGGCGCAGTTGTTGCCACGCCTTCTCCTTTTCGGTGAACTGCATGTCCTTCCTCCTTTCAACGATAGGAAGGTACGAAGGCAGGAACGAGTTGGCGCAGGTCTGAATGTAGTTGAAGAGAGATTCCTGGTCCTTTTCAGACTCGTCAAGATCGTCGAAGAAGATGCCACCGACGCCGCGAGACTCCCCGCGGTGAGGGATGTGGAAGTAATCATCGCACCACTTCTTGAAGCGGGAGTAGTACTCCTTGTCGTGCTTGTCGCAGGCCTCCTTGATGTTGCGGTGGAAGTGAATGACATCTTCGTCGAAAAGGTAGGAGGGTGTCAGATCAGTGCCGCCGCCGAACCACCAAGCGTTGGTCGTTCCGTCAGCGTTGGCGGTCTCAAAGTAGCGGTAGTTGAGGTGCACCGTGGGCGCCATTGGGTTCTGCGGGTGAACGACCAAGCTCAAGCCAGCGGCAAAGAACTCCAAGCTCTCAACATCCGGGTCCAACGCCTTGTGGTTGACTCTCATCTTGCTGATAGCCTGCCTGGGTAACGTGCCATACACCACCGAGATGTTCACGCCCGCCTTCTCAAACACATTGCCGTCTTGCAGCACGCAGCTGATACCTCCACCACCGTTCGGACGCTCCCACTTGTCGACCTGGAAGCGTTTGCCGTCGACGGCTTCAAGAGCGCGGACGATCTCCTCCTGCTTTCCCTTAATGAATTGTTCCATTCGCAGACGCATGGGAGAGGCGTCCGTCACGCCGGACTCGCGCTTACTGAGACTGTCCCGTTCGGCTATAGATGGAGCTTCGAGCTGCTGCGTTTCCGCATCGCCGGTCACCTGGTGGTCGTCTGGTCAGTCGTTTGAGCCATTGGCGTCCATTAGGTGAAGGAGCTTGTACCATTGAGTAAATCAGCGCGCCAATAAAGACCACACCGACTGCCATGCGGGTCTTCGGAGCGACGACAGTGTTTCTTCCTTCGCCGCCCGGCGGAATGGGCGGCCTTCCGCCAGTATCGCCAATCCATCTACGCTGGATAGCGGGCGATCGCTTGCTGAAAGGCGCATTGCGAAGAGCAGGGGCTCTGCGCGCACGCGCGCACGACCTGAGCGCAGCATCTAGAACTGGAGGGCGTAGTCCGGCCATGATTGTAACTATGCGAAGAAAATCTCAAGAGAAAAGGAGCAGGAGGGAATGGTGACGGCGGGCGGTTTTGGAGAACGTCATGCACAGGCTTCTCCAAATCCCACGCGCTGGCCCTGAGACACAAAGCTGCCCCCAGCTGCCGCGGCTGAGAGCGGCTTTCTGAGCTCCGCCCTTCCACCGTTGCTGGTCAGCAGAGTCGCACCATCTTTCGTAAATCTTCCCCTTGGCGGCGATCTCCGAGCATTCGCATGCCACGCATACCGCCTACACTGCTCCGTCACGCGCGACGCATCAATTCTTTGTTGCCGCCGCTGCTCCCCGTCTGTAGGGACCTGCGCTCGTCGCAGAACGAGCTGAGATGGCTGGGTGAGCACGCCGCGGAGGTGGCCTCCAGGTCTGGCCGCAAGCACGAAACACTTCTAAATCAATATGTCAATCGCCGTGCTAAAGGCGAGCCATTGCAATATATCTTGGGCACCGAGTTCTTCGGTGACCTGGAAATCAAATGTCGGCCTGGCGTCCTGATCCCGAGGTAGGTAAACCGTATATTACTATCCTTCTATCACACTTCGTCTGATACCACGTAACATAGACAAGAAACAGCTGCATCCGTCTCACACCTCGCCGCACTCCTCTCAAAGGCATGGAAGCAGAGTCCTGCTTCAAAGCCAATCAGTGTCCTCGATCTCTGCACGGGGACAGGATGCATTCCGCTCCTTTTCCAGCATGAGCTGTCCAAGCAAAATCCAGGCGAGAACACCATCTCCCAAATCGTCGGCGTTGATGTATCAAGCAAAGCCCTCTCCCTAGCCGACGAGAACAAATCAGTCCAACTGCGCGGGCTGCGCAGTTCTCCTAACACCAATCAAAAGGCCCTCAGCCTCCTCTACAACACCCACTTCCTCCAAGCAGACGTACTCGCCAGCTCAGGCCCCTCCAGCGTGACAAGAAAACTGCAGCAAATCCAAACGGATTCACTATCAAACCCATCTTACGAAATCATAATCTCCAATCCACCTTACATCTCCAGTTCCGCCTTCCGCCGCACAACAGCAGCGTCCGTCCGCAAATTCGAGCCGAAGCTCGCTCTGGTGCCTCCAAGCCAAACTCCCAGCTTACCTGCAAGTGGCTCTGCCAACAACCCAGCTCTCGACGACGGCGACATTTTCTACCCGCGCGTGCTGGAGATCGCCGCCGAGTGCGGTGCGAAAGTAGTCCTCGTTGAGGTTGCGGATGTGGAGCAGGCGTGTCGAGTGGCGGCTATGGCGGACGGGTGGCATGTCGAGATCTGGCGAGATGATCCTGCTGCGGGTGGGGAGTCTGGGGAGGAGTTTGTGGGGGTTGGAGGTGTGGGAGGGAGGCAGGTTAGGGTTTGGGGGACGGGAAATGGGAGGTCTGTTCTTTTCACGAAAGAAGATTGGATTCGAGGTTGAGCAGCTTGCGATGGAATTGAAGTCGAATTGAAGGCGATGCATGGTTGTTCCAACTGCGTTATGGGAAGTAGGATGCTAGTGGCACATTTCACGACAACAATGTCATCAGCCGCAGCACAACACAGATCACAACGTTAACCAGGACACTCGATCAAATCCAATATTCAATCCAATTTGATTCAATTTCTCATAAGCTCATTACATCCATAGCCTAGTAGTTCCTACCCGGTACCTCGCTACCCGGCAGCGCCTCGCCCTTGCTATCGTTCTGGTTGTCCTCGCCTTTGGCCTTCTGGTTGTTGCCGCCCAGCACCTGGTTGACGGGGTCCTTGACCGCGCCGGCGAGCTTGTCGGCCATGCCCATGCCCTTGCCCTCGCGACCGGCGACGTCCTTGGCGTCGTTCTGCGACTGCTTGGGGATGGTCGAGGTGTTCTCTGTGATGGCTACGGATTAGGATAAAGGTGTGCAGTGGGACGCAGACAAAGTCGGGGGAGGACGTACCTGGGATGTCGGACATTTTGGGCGATTTGGAGTATTGTTTGGAAGTTGTGGTGTTTGTGGGTGACGTGAGAGGAGTTAGTAGCAGGAGAGCTGGCTCGGCTTAAGCAATTATTTGAATCGCATCCCTCGGTACGGTGATGTCTACACGGGAACAATTTGCGTCACTTCGAGTATGATCAAAGATGAAGTCACGACAGGGTAGGTGGGGGCGTTTCAGAGCGATCTAGGAGATGGAGACCGGCCCTTGCTCCGCTCAGTGTAGGCTATGTAGACAGCCGCGCTGCTGGAAGTCTGCGAACCTGGCTTCGTGGCTGCATTCTGTGTCTTCACGATTCCGCGGTGCTAGCCCTGGTACAATACTACAGGAATGTCTGGGATTGTGGTGGTCTGAGCTGGCATCTCCGCCACTGAAGTGAAGCCGGGTCGATCCTCGCGGGGCCTTTCCGCTGTCAAGCTGCTCGCCTCTCCAAGCTCCATCGATTGTTGATCTCGACTTACCACCATCCACCGACATCAACGCAGCAATCATGGCGCAAGACGACACGCCGCTCGACGAGCGCGTCCACTCGGAGCACATGCAAAATGTCTGGTACATGGGCATGCTTGAAAACTCCGAATTTCACTTCCCCTTCATGAGCGAGAACATGCTGCACCACTACTTCGCCGGCTCGCCCTTCATGGACTGGACGACCAAGAACGGCCTCGAGATCAAACAATGCCAACAAGACCCCTACGGCTGGCACTTTTCGCACAACCGCAAGGACTTCGAGGCGCAGATCGCCTCGCGCAACGGCACAGAATACATGATCGCCGAGGGTGCGCAGATGGAGTTCGACGCCGAGGGCCGGCCCTCGAAGGGCGGCGTCTATGTCATCCGCAAGCAGGACCGCCGCAAGGCCGCGCCGCCCGCCAGCAAGGACTCCCTCGAGACCCTCGCGACCTACTACGTGATCGGCGAGAACGTCTACCAGGCTCCCAGCGTCGCCGACGTCCTCGGCACACGCCTACTATCCGCCTCGACAGCTCTGAACAAATGCTTCACCACCGCCTCGACCCTCCCCTCCTGGTCCCCCACAACCGGCCACACCTACCCCACCACCTCCTCCTCCACCTCCACAACCGCCGCCGCCGCAGGCACAGCAACAGCAGGAGCCAAACCCCTCACCGCCCCCTCAACAGCCCCCAGCAGCCCCTCGCGCTCCCGCGAACCCAGCCTCAGCGCCTCGACCGACCCGCGCTCCGGCTCCTCCCTTCCCACCACCACCACCTCCTCCTCCACCAACCCCTCAAGCACAGCCCTCACATCCCGCCTCCTCCGCGACTCCCTCGCGCAATCCCTCACGTACGCCGACGACCCCTTCACAGACGAGAACCCGCTGCTCGGCGAGCCGGGCAACCTCACCTTCACATCGTCCACAGCGGCGGCGAAAAAGCGGCGCGCGGACGCCGCGCGCGCGAAAGAGGAGGCGCTGGCTGCTGCGGCCGCAGCCGCGGTTGCGATGGTGAAGACGGAGAGCAAGCCGTCGACGCCGGCGGCGAGTCCGCCCGCGTCGCCCGGAAAAGTGGTCAAAAGGGGGAAGGAGAAGAGGAGGCGGAAGAGCAGGCATAATGCGCAGAGCCCGCCGATGTCGCCCGTGGGCGGGACGCCGGGGACGAGTCCGGCGCCGGGGGGAGGGGCGTGAGGGGTTGGTGGCTGTGGGATGTTAGGGGCGGGATTTGTTTGCTTGTTTGTTTCGTGCGATGATACCCCTTGTAGAATCTAGAATGGAACCTGTAATGTTTGACCGAGACCGATGTTGAGTATCTGGGAATCACATGATCTCCATACGTGCAAAGTGAACCTGTTCGGGAAGTACCGGTACAAGAAACAAAAGGTAATCCGGGTATCTCGACCAACAGCCTACAAAACCGAGCGAGAACACGAAAAGCGACCGCTAACCATCACGACATCCCAACAAACTCCACCACCCCTCAAGCCACCCTTTGATCCATCATCCAACTCGTCTCCTCCTCACTGTACACCCTCCCGCTCGGCCTGCGCTCCCACATCGCCTCCGCATCCGGCTGCTGCAGCACCAACCCGCCGCTAAGACTCAGACTCCTCAGCATCTCCATTCCGTTCTGACTGACGCTCAAGCCCCTCGCGCCCATCGGGTATCCGCCAGGAGCGCCGAGCGGAATGCCGTTGCCGAAGGCGGGCTGGTCGTCTGGCAGAGGCAGGGACTGGTTGAGCTCGAAGCCGACGAGGCCGTCCATTTTGGCCATGAGGGGCCGCAGGTAGCGCGATTGCTTGCCGCGGATGGTGGAGAGCTGGTGCAGGAGGATGGAGAGGTATTGCTTGCCTTCGAGGAAGGTGGCGGAGGTGTCGCCTGCGGTGCATTTGAGGACGTCGGCGAGGCAGCCGGCGATGTCGGAGAGTTTCTGCTCCTATGGGGAGTGCGTAAGCGCTTGTGTGAGCGAGGAGAAGGGAAGAGGAGGTGCTTACCATGCCGATGCCGTGGGAGTCCAGCGCGGCTGAGGTTGCGCTCGATGTGATTTCGACGACCTTTTTGGCGAGCTCAATGGGATAGTCCAGCCGCATGCCACCTTCGCCCTGGCCCCAGATCAGGCCGTTGCTGACGCCCATCTGCCATGCAAGCACGTGAAGCCATTCTCTGGTGACCGAAATATCTAGATGTTGAGTTTCTGTGAGGTTCGTCATAACTCGTGCGGTGGCGTCCAGTTGCTGTTGTGTCTTTGTGAGCCAAGCTTCATTGCACAGACTCTGCCTACGCGAGCCACGCCAGGCGCTAACGAAGCTGTCATCCACCGCACTGAACAAGTTTGCCAAGTTCACAAATCCGTTGAGGAGTTGTTGATCTTCACTTTCGAAGACAGAGGGTAATGTCACGCTGGGCGTTAGCCGTGTCCGCTTGCGGCGCTGAACCGCATACGCCCGCTCTGTGATGAAAAGCAGCCAGTAAAGACGCCTCCGCCACTGCGCCTCTGCGGTATCCAGCTTCATGTACGCTTCCTCGTCATCAAGGCTCAAGTTCTCCGCAAAAGTGATGCTTTCCTGCAGATAATACCAAGCTCGTTCATGTCGTTCGTGATTGCCGTGATAACAGAACAGGAAAAATGAGGTCATAACCGAAAGAGTCGAAGCGTTCATGTAATCGTAATCTCTGCGCTCGCGGATGCACTCCTCGGCGAAGACATCGTCGGTCGCTTTGCCTGGCCGTAGCGGTGGCGGAGTGGGTATGGAAGCATCAAGCTGGATGATAGTGGTTGCGCAAAGGGCGCACAAGAAGCAGTAGATTTCTGGGCTCAACGATGCTGAATTGGCGAAGAGGTTCGGGTCGAGATATACATTTCGGTCGATGATGGGCATAATGGGAAACATGTGCGCGAAGAAGAGCTGCACATATGGCAAGAAAGCTTCGCTAGGAATCCTCGATGGCTGAAACAATCGGTCTGAACTCGAAGGCGAAGGAATAGAAGGCACTGTCTCACTGGCAGCGGACATCGGCGCTGGATGAGGCCAGCTCTGGCCAGGCTCTTGATGATAATTCGCCGTGGTTGGGTATTGTTGTTGAGAAAAAGGCGGTTGCGAAGTTGCGTGTAGTGTTGCATGCTCAGAGGGATGCACGTATGCACTCTGCTGTTGCGGCATGCTCGTAGGCATGCCGTTCGGCCAACCTGATGGCGGAGGGACCTGGTAATCCTGGTATGGCATCGATGAGGGCGGCTGAGTATGTGCCTGCGGTGCCCACGACCAACCGCCGAACTGGCCATTCTGGTCGGGACTCAGCGGGCTGGTCGGGGTGCCGCTGGCCGAGTCGTCTATCCGGCGCAGCGCATGCAGCACCCTGGCACTTCGCAAGCCTTTCGGTCCCTTCTTCTTCGGTGGCTGCAGGTATGCGCATCTTATAGAAGCCTTTTTGCAAGGCGAGCATGGATCGTGGCCGTCGCACTTGACCTTGCGCTTTCGGCAACAGTCGCAGGCGCGACGCAGCGGCTTCGCGGCGGTGGGCGGCGAGACGGCATCGTCGGTGGACGTCGACTGGGCTTGCGACTGCATGTCTTGGGCCATGCCAGGGCTCAGGGTGGATGGAAATGTTCAAAGCGAGGCGAGGTTGGACGTGGCCAGCTCCAGCCTCGGCGGGCGAAGCTCTCACTCGCTCTGCGCAGGGCAAAGCGACGGTAGTATCGTCTCGTCTCGCTTGCCGGTAGCACTGCGCTGCAAAGGCCTAGGGCCGCGGGTGGCCGAGTGACAGTGCGACCAAGGCCATCGGCAAGCAATATGCGTCCAGTGTGGTGTGAAGAAACAATCGACAGACGACACACGTGCGCGAGGGTTTGTGAGGCAGAGATGGCCGTCCCCGGGCGGAGATCGACGGTCGCGCGCGCATGCGGGGAAGCGATGGAGAAGCGGCGCTGAAGTCAAAGCCGCTGGCCATGATGATTGGCCCCTCGCGTGGCGTATTCGGTCCTACCAAGCCCTGGGTCAGAGCCTCCCGCTGACGGTGCTGACGGTGCTTGTTAAGCGAATGCAGAGTCGCCTTGTTGCCTCGTAGCAATGGTTGTTGTCATAGGGCATAGAGTACGCGTCCTCGCTTTCTCCTAGCCATGCGTGCCCTGCACTATATCACGTCGCAGATGGTTGAGGCGTCTCTGCCGCCCGCTCAACATCAGCGGCACTGCTGCACTCCACGAAGTCCTCGAGCTCCTCGCTCACCGTCTTGAGCTTCTCCTTGACCGAAGCAACACCCTCGGAGCCAACGATGTGTCTCGCCGGAGGATTGTCATGTCCGCCAATCGCGGCTACGGCATGGACCGTCTCGGCAACCAAACGCTCCTTCATGGTTTTGCTCAGAGGAGGGTACAGGCTTGTGACTTCGTTGCTGTGCAGCTGGTCGCCAGTCGTGGGCTCAGAACTTCCCTCCAGGCGGTCCAGCAAGCTCGAAAGTATGTTTCTCGAGAGCGGCGCAGGATTGTTTTCTTCGGCGTACGCCTGCATTGGTGGTGCACTGGTCATCTTGTGTGTGAGGATGTTTATTTCAATGTTCGGTTGCACGATGGTCATCCTGATGTTGAACGGCGCAATCTCGTAGGCCAGACTGTCGCAGTAACCCTCAATAGCCCATTGGCTCGCGCAGTACATACTCAAACCAGGCGTTCCTAAATGTCCGCTGATTGCCGTCAAGAGGACGATGTGGCCGTTCTTCTTGCTCCGGAACACAGGAAGCGTCGCTTTGATGATGTTTACCGGTCCGAAAAAGTTCGTCTCGAACTGATCTTGCACCAGCGTCAATGTCCTCGGGCTCTGGCTCAATTCCTCGACTGTTCCAACGACCACTTCCGAATGGCAACAGAAGAGTATGTCAATCCGGCCGAAGCTCTGCACGGCCTCCGCGACGGCCGATTGGCACTGGCCCATGATCCGCACGTCCAGTGCGACGACTCTTAAACGAGCGCGCCATGTTTCCTTGTCTTGATGCGTGCCCACCTCCTCTAGAAAGTCCTTGAAGTCCGCGCTCCTATCGTGCTGCTTCTCAAACTCCACCGGCAGCACGCCAGCCGTCACGTAGTCGCCATGGGCCAGCAGGTGGGTGCACAGCGAGATGCCCACGGGGCTGTTGGCGCAGGTAACGAACCACACGCGCGGCGCATTGTGCGTAGGGAACTTGGGCTCGCGCGGCAGCTTCACATCGCTGGCGGAGGACATAGCCGGAGGAGAAGAAAGGGAGGGGGAGGCGTGATGGCCAGGCGGAGAAATGAGGGCCGGGGTGAGAGTCGATCTCGCTGCCTTGGCGCGCGGACGATGATGACCTTTCTACGCTCGTCTGCGGCGTCTTGCCCCTCACGCGACTCGCTGCCACGACGTGACTTATCGCAGACGCGAGACCCGAGAATGGCACCGCGCATCACTGCAGGGCCAGAGTTCGGTACCTGAAGTGCCGAGAGATGGCCCGAGGGGCGGTAATGCGATCGGCATGGGCCGGCTGCCACCGTTGACGTCTTGTTCATCATTACAACACAATATATTGACCTCGAAATTTAGGTGATAGAATCAATTGGTAGTATGGTACATGTCAGTAACGTTGGCATTGCTGTCTCTAGGCAGATGGTGATGCCATGAGATAAACGCATCCTTGTCACGCAAGGTTACTCGAAGCGGAAAATGTCCGAGAAATTTTCCAAGGGACCGGACCTGCCTTGATAAAATCGATGTACCGTATTCGCCTCTTTCCATGTGTGCTCTTGACCAAATCCCCTGCGCCCGCCTGCACTGGTCAACATGCCCACTGATCATCCTTGACGGTACTGGAGACATCTTTCGCCATTCTACCACCTCGCCACAACAGTGTGAATGTCCGGCGGAAGGATCCTCTTCATCGACGCCTATGACTCGTTCTCGAACAATATCATAAACCTCCTCCAGGATCGCCTTTCAGTCAACGTCGACTCCGTCTTCATCGACGACAGCCGATTCGTCTTCAACGACGATGCCTTCCACGAACATCTTCAACAGTTCGATGCCGTGGTCGCCGGCCCTGGGCCTGGCCACCCTGCCAATCGGGAGGACGTGGGTCTGATCGCGAAGCTCTGGACTCTTCCGGATGATCATCTGTTGCCCGTACTGGGAATCTGCCTCGGATTCCAAAGCCTTTGTCTGGCTCATGGAGCTAGCGTCGGAAGGCTAACTCAGCCACGCCACGGACTTGTGACGCCCATCACTCACTGCGGCAAGGATGTGTATGCTGGGACTGGTGACGTGCGAGCGACGCAGTATCACTCCCTTCACATCAACGCTGGATACCCCATGGCTGCCGGGCCTACCGATCGGCAGCTTTGGATGTCAATGAAGACCTGCCCGAAGCTTGAGCCTCTCGCCTGGGACCTAAGTGACCCCCAAAATGGACCCATCTTCATGGCCGTCAGGCATGTTACCAAACCCTTCAGAGGCGTGCAGTATCACCCGGAGTCAATTTGCACGAACGCCGAAGGACACCGGCTAGTCGACAAATGGTGGCAACAAGCCGTCACCTGGAATCAGCACAGCCGCCGGAGCAGGGCTGTCAAGCCACCAATTTCGAACGGCCACACTCATTACACGAATGGCATCAAGGGGCACGATGCTGGCTCAGTAGTACACTGGAACTCCTTCGAGCCTTGCATGCCAGTAGACCTTCCCGCGCTCATGCATATCCTCCGTGGTCCACCAGGCTCTCCGGAGCCCTTGCTGCTAGAATCTGGCACTCGAAATGGTGGTCATCCCGTGAATCCAGAGACTGGCCGTTTCAGTATCATCGGGCTACAAGATACTTCTTCTACGCACGTCTGCTACTTGACTTCTCGCCACCGCTTGCAGATCATTGATGGCTCCAATGTCACGACTGAAAACTGCATGAACGCTTCCGAGGTCTTCGATGTTTTGGAGCGCCTTATGCAGGCCCGCAAAGGTTTTGGAGGACCGTCGGAGTCGCCTTTCTGGGGAGGCTTTGTCGGCTTCATTTCGTACGAGGCTGGATTGGAGACCATCGATGTCACACCTCCGGTCTCATCAGAGACTCGTCCGGATATCTGGTTCGTCTTTGTAGAACGATCTGTTGTCCTTGACCACGTGAACGGCACGGTTTACGTTCAAAGTCTTCTGGAGAAAGATACGAAATGGCTGGACTCGACCAAGGCGGCCATCACCGGTTGTACGCCTCTCAAGCAGTCATCTACAGCCAGCGGCTACTCTAAGCCCGCAGCAAAAGTAGTCTCCGAGCCCGCCCAAACCGAGTACTGCACCAAAGTTCAAACCTGCCAATCCCACCTCCGCGCCGGCTCTTCTTACGAACTCTGCCTCACAGACAGCACGCGCATCCGCACCACCGAAGACGCCTGGTCTCTATACCTCCGCCTGCGCGCCGCAAATCCAGCGCCTTTCAGCGCCTACCTCAACATGCAGTCGCAAACCAGCGCATCGCAGAACATCGAATTCGTCGGCAGCAGCCCGGAGCGCTTTCTCTCCTGGTCCCGCGACGGCGCCTGCCAATTCCGCCCCATTAAAGGCACCGTCAAGAAGACGCCCAGCACCACCCGCGCGACGGCCGAGGCGCAGCTGCGCACGCCCAAAGAGCAGGCCGAGAACCTCATGATCGTCGACCTGATCCGGCACGACCTCAGCGGCGTCCCAGGGTACGTTCCCCATCATCTTTAAAAGCCTCGAAATACCATTCCTCGCAGACGGCTAACAACACCCCTCGCAGCGTCACAAAAGTCCACGTCCCGCAACTGATGGCCATCGAAGAATACGCCACCGTCTACCAGCTCGTCTCCGTCATCAGCGGCACGCTCTCCCCGCAAGCCTCTGGCTTGCCCGTCCTCGCCGCTTCCCTCCCGCCCGGCTCCATGACCGGCGCGCCGAAGAAGCGCTCCTGCGAGCTTCTGACTGAGATCGAGAACCAGCGGCCGCGCGGCCTGTACAGCGGCGTGCTGGGCTACCTGGACGTGGGCGGAGGCGGGGATTTCAGCGTGGTGATTCGCTCGGCGTTTCGGTATGGTGGGAAGGGGGAGGATTGGAGGATTGGGGCTGGCGGGGCGGTGACCGTTTTGAGTGAGAGCGAGGCGGAGTGGGAGGAGATGGAGGCGAAGAGGGAGAGGTTGGTGGGTGTTTTTGGGGGGAGTGGTGGGTAGGTGGATGAGGTGTGTTAATGCGATGCTTCAGTTTCGTGTCGTTGTTGCAATGAGATATGCACAGTCATGATGCTATTGAGACTACGTTGAGATACTACGAATTCATGACAGTATCCCTCTCGCGATCGATGTGTATCCTCATGTCAATGCTGCGATCTGTATTCACACTGTTTGAAAACGGCTGAGTTCTGAGCTACTCGACGGTCAAGATTGCGTTCTGTGTTCATACGCTTCAGCTCGAGCGTCCAAGACTGTATTCTGATCGACTCGAACGCCGCTCACTGCACTTCACATTCTTGGCTGCCATACTGTAACGAGAGTGCTTCGCGCGGTATAGGTTCATGCGAATGCTGCGTTCTTCTGTCGCCTCGACTCAACGACAAGCCCGGCTACTCGCACGTGTCTTACTCTTGTTACGACGAGCCCGTGTACATGCAAATATCAGCGGCGTGAGGACTGGGAGTTCTGTCGATGCAAATGGGTGCTCTCTCCCTCGCTTTTCCTCCCTGAGCTCTATGTGTTCATGGTAATACCAATGCTGTCAAAGACAAGGCTTCTGTTGTTGTGTCATGTTCTTGTAATTCAAATGCTTATCTTGGAGCATCGTCCTCCTACTACTCTCCCGTTCACCGATCCTCCTTTCGGCCCATGGTCTTCGAACGCACCTTCACCATACGACCACTCTACTGGTAACATCTAGTTCTCCAGGTGTCGTGGTCACCACGTCCGCCATGTCCAGCAAGATGGGCTCGCTCCACAGAAGAAGAAGCTTGACATGGTCGTCAAAGCTTGTGTCTTCGCCTGCGATGGACACTTCTCATTCTCCTCATCCTTCTCCTTTTCCCCTCAGAAGGTTACCGCAGACATGTGCTTCTGCCAGAAGCAGAGCGAGCGCACGTTATTCTTTCGGTAATGAAGCAGGAGCTCTCCGCCCTCTGAGGGCCGGTACCTTTGTAGGCTCCGGAGCAGCAGCCGGAGCTTGGAGGCGCTTTCGAGCACGCCTTGTGGAAGAAGTGCGAGTGTGAGAAGGGTGTTTTCGCTCAGGGCTCCAAGGAGCCGTAGGTCGTGAGGTCGGTGTGTGACTCGGAAGTTTGCAAGGACGGCGCCCAGCGCTCGAAATGTCTGCCATTCGCGAAGTCGATGTGTGTTTTGGACGATTTCACGGGGTTGCAGCGCGATGAGGCAGTTGCGCCTAGCGCTCGAGGTGCTGTAGGTCGTGAGACCGGAGTGTGACTCGGAGGGTTTCACGCTATTGCGAGTGCTGTGAGAATTGAAGGAAGTAGCTGTCGCCATTATTGATGCTATCTAGCTGCCTCGACATTGGTCAAACCGAAGTGTCGCCACGCTGCCGCGAGGCTCGAGCAGAATTTATTCTGACGTAGTAAGGTGTTCGCCGCCGCGGAGGTGCTGCAAAGAGGGAGAGCAGCGGTGGGTTCGAAGGAGGCCTGCCGCAGGAAGACGCTTGCCTTGTAGGCATGGTAGCATGCTTTGGAGAGTGTTTTAGGGCTATGGTGCCCTCGGAGGTTCGCGCTGGCGTCCCTACGCAGTCTGCAGACCTACTAAGGTGCCCTCGAGGGAGCTTCTAGGAGGCTTGGGCGGCTAGCACTGCCAGCGGAGCAAAATGTTCGCTGCCGCGCAGGTACGGCAGGGAGTAATAGCATGGGCAGGCCTCCCTGAGCCTGCCCAAGAAGGCGCCCGCCTTGTAACCATCGTAGCATGCTCCGAGGGTGTGTTTCAGGGGTATTGTGCCCTCGCGGGAGTTGCCCTGGCGTGCCTGCGCAATCTGCAGACCTGCTGAGCAGTTCTCAGCGCATACACCACCCACGTCGCCGCCGTGAGCGACAAGCGGGAGTCCCCGCTGCCACAACGCTGCGCATTAATGACAACGCCAGCATCGCAATGCAATAACAAATCACACAATGGTGATAAAAATGCGGCGATAGTCGGAGGAGTATGCCCTGAAATTGGGCAACAATAGCCGACCAAAAAGGTGCAAAAAAATTGCAAAAAAGACAGCCGCTCGAGGCGCTGTTCGGGGAGTCGAACCCCGTTCTCCGTGTCGTGGTGCCAACCCTGGTATCTCCCTGTAAGTCGTCAGCTTCTGTTCTAATTGCACGCTCCTAACCCACTGCGCTATCTACCTATCTAAGCTATCTACGGAGGGTAAGGGAAAACTCACGATTATAAAGTCCCACCTGCGCGAAGTCTCTCTCTCGCCACAGCGGCGACCAAATGGTACAATATTAGTATGCGGAGGTAGAGGACACTCAGGGCATGCAGCTCCATGTGTTGCAATGTGCATTAGACGGTGTTGTGGTGGTGTTGTTGCCCTGGGAGGGAAATGGGTTGAGCGGAGCGGAAGTCTTGGCACGGCTGTTTGTGAGGGCTTTGGCCGCTATGCCAGCAGGAGACGCCGGCAAACAGCCTCAACTTCCACCACAAGGAGCACAATTGCCATACGACATTCTCAGCCGCCAAATATGCTCAGGCCAATTCTCTGCACGTTGCAGATACGCTTTGCGACACAGCCAGGGTGGCAGGGTCAGCGCCTGCCTTACTACCGGAGGCGTTTCGAGACGCCGCAAGCTTGCGACCGCCGCGCCACCACCACTTGCAAGGCGACGATGCAAACCTCAAGCTTTGCCAGCTCGCACCTGGTGGCAACGGCCCAAGGCATTGGGCCGATCTCGAAACCTACAACGGCTCGCCGCATTGGCCACTAGGGCCGCGATATGGCCACCAAGAGTGCTTCTGCCTGCAGCCGCGAGGCGAGGAACAGGTATGCGGATACCCAGGACTAGCAAGAGGCAGTGCGGCTGCTGACAGCCAACAGGCATAGCATCTCTCGCGACAGCATGTCTGCGCTGCACTCTGCCATACGCACGATAACCCATGGTCAGGTCAACTACGCCACTGACACAAACGCTCGGCCGCATTGAGAAGCGCTCACCCGGACGGGTGATCTTCCAGCTCCGCTGGCTAATCCGCCGACCGCGATGGCGAGCTAATTCCTCAGAGACTGGGCCGCTCTACAAGATCACAGCGACACCAGTAGAAGAGCATTGTGGAGAAGGCTGGGCCTGGGGCAGACACAAGCCGCTAGCATAGTGTAAACAGCTCGGAAATTGCGACCAAAGCAGTATCATCTGACGCGAGCGGTAGCTTGCTGAGCATCGTATCATCGTCTCTATCGGATCGTCATGAGTATTGCGGGCTGTTCAGGCAGATGCTTTGTCTCAAGCGTTGCCACACGTGGAGTTCGCTGCAACTTTCTAGCCAGGACCGGTGAACGAGTCCGTGTTCTCTCTCGTCTTCAACATTGGAGCTTCGACCATGTGACATATTGGCTTGACGATAGATGTCTGGTCGTAAATCTGGTCGGAGAAATTTCGGTCTCGAGGCAGCAGAATCGGGCTGGACGACCACGCTGATAGCGAGCGCGCAAATCTCTGGCGCTCTGTCCGGTGGAGGTCAAACTACAAACCCCTGCGCTGCAAACCGGCATGTTTGTTGCATGAGCCGTAGCTGTACGGCGAGTCGTGCGCTCAGGGCTCGTGGATTTCTGATACGTTCCGGCCACCTCTTCCTGCATTCGGATATTTTGCCAGGTAAAATGTGACTGATGGCGATGGAGATGCGGATCAAGAATACGATTGCGATTGACGACCGCGTGGCACAATCGGTTCCGTGATTAAACGCTCGCGTTGTTTAACAACGTGGGAGAGCACCAGGACTTCATCGTATGAGAGACCGGGATGAGTGAATTCGGTCCAGGCACACGCAACATCTAGGGACTTATTCTGGTATGCAGCTGATGGCCACACGGCCAGTTCTGTTCCCTGCAGCATTTGTTGGTGTCATTTGCTACGGTTGGGAGCATAGCACCAATATGTCCTCGCATGTACAAAGGCCGGGAAGGTGAATGGAGCCTATCCATATCCATTTTACGCGGCTGGGATTATTGGTTCTGGCGCCCTCGTTCGTGGCGCAACGATGCGTGCTGTAGATATGAACGCAGGTCTTGTGGCCCGCGTAGCGACAAACCGGTAGATCTGGTAATATGGTGATTTCCAGGGGCGACATGTAGTGTTAAGTATTTATGCCAGCCAAGCCTCCGGTACTACAGGCTTCGGTCTAGCATGGCGTGCATCTGGAAGACTCGTGATCGATTGTGAAATCCGTTTGATGCCAGTGTGCCGACAGTGGCGGGTATCTGCAACCTAATCGGAGCCGTTGCAGGATGCAGCATCTGGAGACCGTTCGCCTTGCACTTAACTGGAGTAGTAGTCGTTCATATCAAACGATTTCGCAGCACTGTGGGCTTTGATTCGGGCCAAGCTGGTTCTGCGCCGCAGAGCAATTGGGCGCTGTAATCCAGAGGGCCTGCATCAACAATGTTGTTGAGCAAAGGGTGCTTTGAGCTATCTTTCTGGTCAACTACCAAAGGTATTCGGCAATATCCAGTCAACGAATGCACGATGCACTGCTGAGATTCCCCGAAGGGGGTCAGGGTAAATGTGTGTTTTCATTGCAAGCTCAATGCTACGGAGCTATCCTGTCGCTCCTCTGGGTATCATTCAAACGGTGGCCTCCTGCCTCCTGCCGTAAGCGCCATGTACGCCTGCGCTATGCCGTCGCTATGCAAACCAAGCTCGTTCAAACCGTCACATGTGTCCAACGCACAGATGTGGTCCTTTCTTCGTATGAATCATTACCAAAAGAACCTCCAGAAGAGGAACAGCACGATTATTGTGACGATTCCGGCGACTGGGCCGTACTGCTTGAGCAGCAGCTCCCAGTTGATGCGGACCGCGGCGCGCTTGTACTTGGCGGAGTCCTCGCGGAGACGGCTGCTCATATCACCCATCTTGTCAAGGCTGTCGCCGCGGTACAGCAGGTCGTTGATGTTCTTCGTCATGGCCTTGTGCACATCCTTCAGCTCGTCGTTGAGGCGGTGGAGGTTATCCTGCGCGCGGCTGTCTTGATAGAGTTTCTTGGTGCGCTCGAGGAAGCGCTCGAACTCGGCGTAGGCGTAGGGGCGCACACTGGGGTCAAGGTACTCCTCGCGCTTGTACGAGCCTTGAAACTCCTTGCTCACGTCCTCGAGGTAGGTGAAGGCCAGCTTCTTGGGGTAGCTTCCCTCGGTGATGCAGACAAACACGAGGCTGTCGTCCATCACGTAGCTGCGCAGGGGAGTCAGTCGCGTACAAAGGGCTGTACCGTGCATGCGCCCGGCAAGGTGCATCATCCAGGCATTGTCCTTGACTTACTGCATGGTGTACGCATCGCCCTCAATGCTGGCACGCGGCTCTGCCGATGGCCCCAGTCGCTTGATGATCTGGCGGATCTGTTGCTTGAACTCGCTCAGCTGTGAGACGTTGCTGTCGTCCGTGGACGCGACAAGGACGAGCCCTGGGTAGGTCAGCATGCCTCTGGCGGTAATGTGAGCTCCACAGTGCTTCTTACCATCAAGGCGCGCGATTTGCGTGGTATAGATCATGGTGGAGGGCTGCGTGTAGCTGCTGGCAGTGTCGCGTAGAGTCGCTAGAGTTGCGAGCCAACGCAGATGCGGCGACTGTTGGACGACGTTGCGGGCGCGTAGTTGACAGGCGGCCTTTGGGGACAAATGCGGCCCAGGCAGCTCAGCAGTGATCATGGGGGAAGGGCCACCGCCGTTGTCACTAGCTTCGAAAGGTGTCATGGTCGCTGATTGGTGGGTGCAGGGTGTTACGACCATAGGGCTGAGCCCGGCTTCGGGGGCTTTGATCGCCGAGGGCAGTGAAGCACAGTTAAGCCAACAACTACTTGCATTCGCCTCTCTCCCGACCAATACAATCGTTTCAACAAGAATACTGTGAGAATGCGTGTCATAAAGTGCCGACTTCCGAATCAAACGCATGGACATGAGTGTGGAGGTGTCAATTCGATAACCCTACCCAACGAAGCATCACGACAACGCACCACCAAGGAAGCATTCAGCGCTACATTTGTAATGCATGCGCATGACGATGGTCGTAATATTGAGATCGCACCGACAAAAGATGCACCCGTCCTGAGCAATCTGAAGTCTCACGAAGGCAAAGTCCTGTACGAAGCCCCTAAGCGCCGCCGCGCATGCATAGGGGGGCAATGAAGAACACTCCGCGAGAATCATTCATGAACATACTCACAAACGTTTCGAACGGTAAGAACAACTTACAGTGACCGAAGTGGATGTCTATTGTGGCAAATCGGCCGCTCTGTTCCCAGTAACCGTCGATCCCCTCAAGGTCTCGGATGTCGAGGGTCTTCGATGGATCGATGCCTTGATCCACGCTGTTACGGCGACTTGACGGCATCCCAACGAAAATTGAATCGGCAACAACATTTCTGCTGCGATATGAAGAGCTGCGTCGAAGATTGCTCAGCATGGGCTGAAACGCGGCAAAGGTGTTCCAAATCGCCAAAACTCGCTACAAGACAGCAATCTATGGTTTACATCGCAGAGTCATCGAATACATCCAAACAAACACCTTCGAATCAACATACAGAGGTTGCTGGCCTTGACCATCCGTGGACCCTTTCCACCTGGGGGATCTTGAACGATCGAAGGTAGCACATTCAATACGATGCAAGATCGTGGAAGGAATGTGCAAGATAGCCTGTGCGAGTAGGTTCCAGGTTGTCGCGACCACCGCTCAAGGAGATCGGAAGCAGGACGGGAGGAGAACAACTCATCAGAGCTGCACTGTCGCCTTACTAGTGCGACGCGTGGGTGAGAACAATACTCTACAAGATTCTATGCTTTCATAGCTCTCAATGTAACCAAAAACCCCTCAGTATGCTTGTTCAAAGCTCAAGATTCAATCGTGAATACCATTGACCAGACTTCATTCCTGGACACCCTATTGTGGCACCTACATGGGCTCACGTGCGACAAGAGAGATGATTTGGCCGGAAGGCCTTGTGTTCGGTGATGCCTGAGCTCCATGTGGGATTATGCCATCCTTTGCCTCCAGATATCAACTCAAGAGAATCCGTGTATTATCCCACGTGTTCGTAGAAGCGAAGCACAGCCCTCGTCATGGCATTCTTCCAGCCTCAAACATTCCTTAGGCCACACATGGTCTACCAACTGCACACACAACCGCGGCTTTGCCATTTTCACTGCTCGCATGGACCACCCCAGAGTCCCTGGATGGCCACAAAGCTCGATCGCAAGGTATCATACCGGAAAGCTCATGGAAAGGCTGGCTACGTTGCGAAGCTCCAAACTCGCCGAAATAGACATCTACGGGTACGCTAGAATGTGTCCGCCGATCACGCATGGGCCAGACTATCAGGCACAGTCGCACCGATACCTATCCTGACGGATTTCATGTAGGACATTGTTCTTGAATTTCATAACTGACTCACTTCTCTTCTTCGCCTCAAACCCCAACCTCAACCAGCTGGGATCCGCAATGTGTTGCGCGATCGAAGATGAGCCGCGGGAGCATCAGGGTGATCCAGAGGAAGATCCGGACAATAAGGTGTCAAGATGCGAGGCGCATAATCATGGGAGATAGGGGACAATCGATAAGTTTGATGGTGCGTCGACCAGCAGGAATGGGGCCGTCTGTTGCACTGGGGATGGTGGCGCAGTGTGCAGTACAAAGCGACGCAAGGGGTTTCCAGATAATTATTGATACAAGGATTGAAGTGGACGACTTTGGCGGCTGTTTAGCCAAGTTGGCCTTTCTCACAGACCAAGGTTGTCTGAAATGATGGGGGTGGTGCTGGGTTGATCTTCACTGACGAAGCGGCGCTCCATTGCGCTGCGCTGTTGCTGGGCTTCGGCGGGATCTGGTGGAGGATTTCTTCAAAACGAAGTCGAGGAGAAAACAAAATCGCGACAACCATCTCTCCCTCACGAAAACGACAGCTCTTCCTCAAACCATTGAACCAAATCTAGATCTCGATCACATTTGGTGATACCCCACCCCACGCCGCCCTGGCGCGCACCACTCATTTTAGACAGTCATGGCACCGACAAGCATCCAACACCGACGGACACATAACATTCTATTGATCTCCAAGCTGTTGAATCAAAGAGATGCTGCCTCGCCATTCACACTCATCCTTGACAGCCTGGAGCAGTCAGGCCAGCCGCTGCTCAGAGAGTACGCACAGCGGGCGAATGTAAGCATCCACCGACGATAAACTAGGAAAACTCATATACTAAACGAGTCTCGATAGGCAGCAAAAGTAAAAGTCGTGTTCCTGTCATTCCAAACTCTCAAGCGACCGCAAAGTGTAGACGCATTTATCCCCGCCTGGAATCAAAACCTGCAAACATGGCAGCGCGAAGTGGCGGAACACACCAAACCGTCTCCCAATCAGAGTACGCCTCTCTCATACCAACACGGACGGTGAAGAAAAGAAGCCGCAGGATCCAGAAGACCAATACTGACACCCTCGCCCAGGAAACCTCCTCATCCTCGACACCCTCAACCCCCTCGCCGCAACCCACGCCACCACCCTCCCAACCCTCCTCTCCACCCTCATAAACCCAACCACGACCCTCCTCGCACTCTACCACACCGACATGCCCCTCCCCACCGCCTCCCTGGACCCTTATACGCCCGGCCCCCTCACCCTCCTCCGCCACCTCGCCACAACCCTCATAACAACTCACTCCCTCGCACACGTCCTCGCACGCAAAGCCGCCCGCGACCGCAGCCTCGCGGAGCCCACGCACGGTCTGCAATCTGGCGCCGAAGGCGTGCTGCAAGGGCTTGGAGCCAACGGCGCCGACGGCGTGGTGCTGGAGCTCGAGCACAGGCGCAAGAGCGGGCGGGGCGTGAGAGAGTGGTATTTCCTTCCGTACGCTGGGGCTGCGCCGAAGGGAGCGAAAGAGACGGCCGTGCTGCTTGAGGATCATCCTGCTTGGAAGCCGGCGGGCGATAGTGGGGAGGTGGGAGGGGGAGAGGAGGGGCCGGAGGCGGAGGCGGGGACGTTTGAGC
>JAKLND010000110.1:0-85553 GCA_022813125.1 Septoriella neoarundinis | reverse complement strand
TTCAGCTTCCTGCTCCTCAATACTTCGCTCCTTAACGGCAATGGCCTCTTCTGCGCGGCGGTCGATCAGGTCCATTTACTGCCGCAACCGCTCCTCGCGCGCTCTCACTATTTTCAAATCCTCCAAGGCCTTCTCATAGATCCTCATCGCAGCCTCCTGCTCATCCCGGGACTCCTAGATTCTCTTCCGCAAACGATCCTTCTCCTCCGCCAATCTCTTAAATTCGGACTGAGTCACCTTTATATCGCACCGCTAGCCGCGATAAAGGCACTCGCTACACTTCCCTGAGCGCATATGCACCTTATAAATGCGGCCATACTTCTCGCATATAGAACATTTCTTCACTATAACTTCGCCGGCGGATTCGATGAATTCGTATAAACGATGTCGACGGATAGTACTAGAAGGACGCTAGTATTTAGGCATCGTAGAAAGCCATAACGAAAGAAAGATGGGGAACCCGCGGATCATATAATAAGCTCAAGGGACTGAGCTAAGCTAGAAGGGGGATAGTATTACGAATATCGGTTCGTATAGCCTGAGGCTACTGAACTTCAGGATGCGGCTGAGAAGGCTCAGTACGACATCCTCGACAATAACGCTGAGCACGCTCAAGTCACGTAACTAGGTGCTCAGTAATCAGTTGCTCAACGGTACTAAGCACACTAATCAAACTGATCACTATAACTACAGTACGAATCTCCTTAGTATATAAGAACTCAAGAAGACCATCGGTATTCTTATATTCAACTCATTGTTCATAGTGACTGCTTAGAATCAAGACTTGTTCACTGTATCATTACTTCTGCACTTCATGCCCTCTCCACTGAGTACCAACCAGACTTCTTAGTCACCTGACTTATACTCACGTGACGGTAGTCACTTAGGACAACAGTCCTAACAAACTAACGTTTAATTATAGGATACCGCTCTATAGCTAGAGTATAAGGCTAATAATCGCAATCCCGCGACGTCGCTATGTATCTAGTAGTAGTATAATAACCGCGGCTACTCTAATTATCTAAACTAGTACTAGTAAAGAGGCGTTAATAACCCTATATATAATTATTATCCGCTCTATATAGACGCGGTAAAGGCCTAGTATAGAGAGATAGCCCTAGATTAGGCTAACTTTAATATACCGCCGATTAATACCGTATTATTACTCCGGAAGGCGAAGGATAATCTTAAAGATAATCGTCGTAAGAGGAAGGCTACGGATAAGGCGCTAGCTAATAATCCGATATTTAGATAGCCTCCTACTTTATCGTTAATAGGTACCTATAGTATTATATTTACTCCTAATTTCTTTATTAGGAAAGATCCTTTACTATATATAAAGTAATATTACCGGAGCCCTTAGTTAAGCCCTCCTATTAAGTCGAATAGCTTACTATTTAGCGCTAATTAGAGGTTATATAACTTCTTCAAATAGTATACGGCGTAGCCTATATAGAGGGATCGTAGTAACGACTTAAGCGCTATATAGGAGTTATTTAAGAAGTATAATTACGAGCTTAGGGATATTACTAAATTAAAGTAGTTATAGTAGAGTAAGAAGGGATTAAAGGAAGGTTAGTTTAATAAGTTAAAGAGGAGTATTACGAAGTTTAAGGAGCTATAAGGACCTTTTTAGTAAGAGAATAGGTGATTCGGCTACTTTACTTTATAATAGTACTACGTAGTTAAATCTTTATATTTTTAAGTAAATATTTATTATTTAGATAGCGCTCGTTATACCCTATAATATATTTTAATCTCATATAATCTTTATAGTTGTATATTAAGTAATTTAATTCTCACTTTAGGTGGATAAATAGATATTTCTTAATATAGAGTACCTAAGGTATCTTCCCTATATAGTACTTATATAGGAACGCTTAGCCCGGGCTTTCCGATACTTCTTTAACCTAATTAGGCTACCGCGCCGTAGCTCCGCGCCTTCTTAGATATATAAAGTATCTTTAGCTTTAGGTTACCTATAACCACTCTCTTAATAATAACCCTCTATATCGCTAATTATATACTCTACTACGTACGCTAAGAACTCCCTAAAGTCGCGAAATACTATTACTATTAACCTATACCTCCGGATCTACGCCTTTAGTATATTAAACGTCTACTTAATTAGATTCAGATCTAGTGAATATAGTAGTAAGAATAGTAGATTAAACCCGTACGCCTATACTATAGCGATAAGAGAGGGATCTCTATATATAAAGGTATTATCTAAGACTAAGACGGAGCTAGGCGCTAGCTACGGGAGTACTCTATTAAGAATAAACTAATTAAATATGGCCTAGGTAATTACGCCTTAATAAATTAAAGGATCCGGTAGGTATCCTTAGATTATAAGAGCCGGTAGTATACTCTACTATATATACCACTTTATAGTTACTAAATCGGTGTAATTAACGCCTATAGGAGCCTATCCGCGCTTCCTAAAGCCCGTACGTTTATTAGATACGCTCTTATTAAGGAATACTAACTACTCTAGCCTATAGGCTAATATTCTTATCGTAAATACCGCGCGTAGTATACTATTAGCTTTAAGCGCCCTCCTCTTAGCTACCTTCTACGACTACCGGCGTTAGTATATTATACGGCTAACTATTAGGAGGCTTATATAGATATCAAACTAGTCGTATATAGCGAGGGTAACCTTATTAAGGTAGGTAGTCGGCCGGTTAGTAAGATAATCGATAATAAACTATATAGCGATTAATAGGAGCCTTAAAGGGATAATAGCGATAATACTACTTATATCTTACTACTTAGCCGTTAATAGCGAAGGCCTCCCGATAGTGACGAACTTAGGCGGATAAGGAGTATTAAAGAGATCCTAATTACTCCTTACCCTCTTAATAGTAGATTTATATAAGCGGAGGTACCGCGCGATAGTGCTATATAATAATCCGGCCTCTATATAGGAACGGATAAGCGACGCCTCCGCGCCCTCCACCCTACGGCCTAGTGCCATAGTGTATACTAACGATAAATAGTTCTGATCCTTCCTAATCGGGCAGCGACGACGAGGTTATTAATGGATTTGATGGTAATAAAGATCCGCTCCTCAACTTTGTATGGGATCCCTATATAAAGTTGAGGAGCGGATCTCTCCGCAAATTCCTTGGCGCTGCAGGTGTTTTGAAAATGGTTATAAGGCTGCCGCTGGACAGGCTGCATTGATATTAGTGAGTCTGGCCGGCGAGCGACCGGCGGGAGTGGGAGGACGGAGGGGATGGTCGCACGTGGGCACCGGCGTTGCTTCTTCCGCTTAGACAGCCGTCCGGCGAAGCCTCTGCGCCCGAGGGGGAAGGGATGACACTAGGTAGTACTCGACAGGCCGGGATGCCATTGTAGGATGATAGCAACATTCCACCTACGATGCATGTATGCTGACACCAACTGCGACACAATCCAGCACCCCTGCGTTGCTCGTCCTGGCCAAGGCGAGCCCGCGACTGCTGCAAGCACCTGAGGCACCAGCTTAGCGGGCTGCCAGCTGGACTTGGCACCGCCATCCAAGCATCGCCTACGCCCGCAGCCGCCCTCCACAGCGTCTGAGCGCCGCTTGCCTCACGCCGCTCGACGCCTCGCACCACCCGAACCCACACCACCGCCAGCCCACCCCGAGTCTCCGCTGCTGTCCTGCCCAACACCACGCCCGCGCCCGCGCCCGCAACCACTCCGCACGCTAGCATCTGCCTGCCCACACCAAGGCACGCGTCGACACCCTCACCACCCTCACCACCCTCCGTCTCGACGCATGCGACCGTCTCGTATGCGCCCACCCTGATCGCTGCGCCCGCCCGACGGCGCCCACACCCTCTCGAGCGCGCCCACCACCAGACCGCGACTTCAGATGCCATGTCACCCTCTCCCGGCTATGCGCCCTCGAAGCGCCAACTATGGAACCCTCCCACCTCCGCCGCGCCCTCGTCGACGCCCTTCTGCACGCCCTTTCCCCTGCCCGCCAACGGCGTCATCTCCATGGCCGACAGTGTCATAACCCTCACCACCAGCGTCGTCTTCCAGCCGGCGTGCACCGGCGGCGCTGGTGACTACAACGAAGGATACTCGAGCGTGATCGCGGACTGGAAAGACCCCTTCTACGCCTCGACCACACCTCAGACGTACGTGATCGCCGCGGCGACGGTCATCGCTTGGATTCTGGTCTTCATGCTTATCATCACCCCTCGGACGAGTTTCTTTGGCAGTCCGGTCTCGCAACCAGGCCTCGGCGGCAAGCATGGTATCATTGGAGGCGCGAACGGTGGAGGCAGTACACTCGGAGTCGGCTCGCGGCCCTGGCTGCAGAAAGTGGCTGCTTTCACCGTCGCCGTTTCTCTCACCATCGCGACCGCGGATACCTTCAAATCTTTGGAAAGACAGTACGAAAGGGGCTTCATGGATGCCAACACCATGCGACAGGACGTCATGGGCTCTATGGAAATCAGGATCACGCGCGTCATCTCAGACATTTTCCTCTGGCTGGCTCAAGTACAGACACTCATACGACTGTTCCCGCGACACAAGGAAAAGGTCCTCATCAAGTGGATCGGTTTCGCACTGATCGTTTGCGACACGACCTTTTCTTGTCTCAACTCTTTCTATATTAACATGACCCTTGGCACTGTTAGACCTCGAAACTTTGTGGACGCGATACCTGCTCTGTCATATCTGTTCGAACTGGCTCTCGGCTTGCTCTACGCTGCTTGGGTCATCTACTACTCCCTGACGAAACGACGATACGCCTTCTATCACCCCAAAATGCGGAGTATAACATTGATCGCCCTACTTTCATTTGTGGCGGTTCTCACGCCCGTCGTCTTCTTCGTCACAGATGTCTCGAATTCGGACGTCGCAGGATGGGGCGACTATTTTCGCTGGGTTGGAGCTGCAGCTGCCAGTGTCATTGTCTGGGAATGGGTCGAACGAATAGAGGCCATAGAAAGCGACGACAAGAAAGACGGAATTCTGGGCCGGGAAATCTTCGATGGCGACGAAATGCTGGACATCACACCTAGTAACGAATTGGTATGGAATTCTGGACGACGAGGTCTGGCAAAATTACGAAACGGAGGCCGCCGTGGAGGCGGAGACGACGATCATAATGGAGGCGACCACACCAGCGCTATGGAGAAGGGTTTGCATGGATTTGGTGCTCGCTTTCGAAAACCTGTGGCACCCGCACCCAAGCATTTCCCCCTGGGACGAGCACGCAGTCACCAAACTGAAGCACCTACAGATAGCAGCCACACTGGCACTGCTGGCAGCGGCACAATAACGTTCGGGCGTCTCCCCCGAAGACGAGGCCAGCGAAACCGAGACAATGGGATAACACCGCCACCCGCTGTAGCTAGTCCAGTAAGCCGGACTGACACTACGAGCGCCGCTAGCACCGTGTATGTCGTGCGATACGACGACGGAGGCAACGCGCCTCAGCCTATCCGGCGGAATGTTGATGCGGAAGGGAACGTGATTGACAATGGGGACCATAGGGCTTCGACGCTGAAAGATCCAGAGAAAGAGGATGACGACGAAACCGCAGGCGATTCTCACCCGGCTCGTGACCGCAGCCAGCACGGCAGGTGGCACTCGGTCTCGAATCCCTTTAAACGCAAGCGAGCATCGCCTCCGGCTGAAGTGCAAAAAGCACGAGACAAAGCTGAGGCAGGGTTGCCTCGTACCATGACTCCGGCGCATAACTTCTCGAAGTGGGATATCAAGAACAGATTGGGCGTTCTTGCTGCAGAGACTGGCGAACGCTTTCGGGACCGCAATTCCGGAAGAGGTCAGGATGCAGATATGCCTGTCACCATCATCCCTGCACAGCCCCGTGGAAGCAATCGCACGTGGAGCCCAGAGGTTCTGGTACAACAGCAGCAACAGCAATCGCGGCAGCGTCGTCAACGTGACAGCCCCGCCGCCGCCGGCGCACTGCCATCCGGCGATGAGCCAACGCAGGCTGATATCAGCAATTCCACGACTCTCACACAGAACAGCATGCCCGCCGCGGAAGCGGCAAGCCGCGATTCTGCCAGCCCTCGGGTAGACGATCTGAGAGCAGCCGGCGCTTCCGCGTCTCCAAGTACGATACGAACGCCTCGTAGGCCCGCTCCGATCTCGCGCGGCAGCTTCTCCAGACAGCATGATCCACCTCCTCGAGCAGACGATATCAGCCCCTCTGCAGGCTCTGGCGGTACAATCATCGTGCCCGCGCCGAGACGTTCGCCGCTGAGAGCAATGACAACCACACCGCCTGCTCAGACGCTGGTAGGATCAAGCGGCAACACTGAAGGGCACGCTGAGCGGGGTCCTGCAGAATCTGCCGCGTCTGTCAGCTCGCCGCTGCGCAATTCCACCACGCCGCCTGCTAGGAGGACACCGCAGTAACGGCCTCTCG
Source organism: Septoriella neoarundinis (assembly GCA_022813125.1). Classification (NCBI taxonomy): domain Eukaryota; kingdom Fungi; phylum Ascomycota; class Dothideomycetes; order Pleosporales; family Phaeosphaeriaceae; genus Septoriella; species Septoriella neoarundinis. The sequence goes on along the minus strand of JAKLND010000110.1, from coordinate 79,144 downwards.
CTCGCTGCCGGATCTTGCTCAATTGAGGCCAATCGGCTGGCCACAGCCTTTACGATACTGCGACGATCTTCTCACCCTCTTCTACATTTGCACCTTTCGTCCGCTTGTACAATACACCGGCCCTCACACGGCGTTACACACCAATTTTGTTTGAATTTTTTGATTGATTTAGCGTTGGCGCTGGCGGAGCATTTTCGCAACATCGGCATATCCCGCTCCACAGGAGAGTAGCAGGGTTATTTTGGGCAGCTCGGGGGTTCCCATCGTTTTTGCTTTTACGGAGTTTTCCAATGTTACGACTTGGGAGGAAGGGCTGGTTCGGTAGCAATATGGGACAACCAGCCCGGCGATAAAAAGGAGCCGGGTGTTGGGATGGATTTCGAACTGTACATACGGTTTTTCCTCGTTATATGCTGTACTCCAATGCACAGAGATGATGAGGATGAAGCGAAAACTGAACTCGAACCCTAACGAATATGCGCACAAACCTATATATCGCACAATCTTCATGTACATGTATACTACACATCTCAAGTCAAACACCAATGCAATGACGTTCGCCCAACGGCCGAGGCCCCAATCGTCGAGCAAGCGCGCAGCCGCAACGCAACGCAACGAATGCGTCCGAGCGCGGGCCGTCATCGCGTGGCTGAGGCCGCCTTGGAAGCATGTCGTGACGACCGGGGCGAGGCGCGAGAGAGAGCTTGCCGATAGCCAGCCAGCCAGCCTGCCATCCCAGCTTCACCTGCTTGCTTGTCCACTACTACTATCTTGCGACGAGCGAGCGTCGTCTTGACATTTTGTCTTGATCCTCAGTCGACTTGTACTCGCTTCCCTCCGACAACGACGTCTCTAATACATCCACCAGCGACTGTCGGCCGTTAGCTGCCTGCCTACCTACCTTGCCGAGAGAGCTCCCACGCACCGCTATCAGCAACCACAGCGCCACCACTCGACTGCCACGCACCCGATCCTCCCACCCACGACCCCAACCAGCTCCGAACGACACTTCCCCAACAAAACCCCCCATGTCCCTCTTCGGCGACGACTACGCCGGCCCGCCCTCCCGCGGCGGCGCCAAATCCTCCCTCTTCGACGACTCCTCCGCACCCACCAACGGCACCGCCAACGGCGCCTCCTCCAAAGCCCCCACCACCACCACCTCGACCTCCATGTTCGGCGACGACCCCGCAGCCGAAGACGACGCCTCCTCGCCCTGGGCGGCCTTCACGCCGCGCAAACCCACCCACCGCTCCGGCGCGGCCGTCGTGCGCGCGCTGCTGTCCGACGCCGACGTGCCGGCGTCCTACGCGGCCGCGTGGGAAGCGCTGGCGGCCGGGCGCAGCGGCGTCGAGGAGGCGGAGGTGCGGCGCGTTGTGCTGGCGGGCAGCGGGGTGCGCGCGGAGGTCGCGGAGCGGATCTGGAATGTCGTGAGCGCCGGCGGGGAGAGCGCGGTGCTGGGCAGGGGGCAGTGCTGGGTGCTGTTTGCGCTGGTGGGGCTGGCGAGGGAGGGCGAGGAGGTGGGGTTGGATGCTGTTGATGAGAGGAGGGGGAGGTTGCCGGGGCTGCCGGCGCTGGAGGGGTTGGTGGGTGGTAAGAAGGAGGGGGCGGTGGGGGAGGAGAGGAGGCGGCAGGATGAGGAGGAGGAGGAGGAGAGGCCGGTGACGCCGACGCCGGCACAGCAGAGCGCGCAGCGCTCGCCGGCTAGGGAGCGGGGTGCTGCTGCTGCTGGCAGGAAGCCGAGTTTTGGCTTTGGGGATAGTGATCCGTGGGCGAGCCCGGAGATGCATCGCGGCCATGCGCATGCTAATGGGAATGCTGCGGCGCAGGCGCCTGCGCCGGCGATGAGGACGACGAGTGCGTTTTCGAGCACGGCGCAGGGGAATGGGACGGGCAATGGGGGCGGGGGTTATGCGAGCCAGCAGACTGGGGTCAGCGAGGCGGGATCGTCGTGGGGAGCGAGCAATGCGTATACTGCTGCTGGGGGGAGCGGTGGGTTTGGAACTACGCCTGAGGAGGGCGATGGGTTTGGCGAGGGTAATGGCGGAGCGCACAATGTTCAGCGAGCTGCTGGGCCGCGGGTTACGGTTCCCAAGGGCGTCGAGGAAGTCATTACGATCGCCATGCTTGAGGAGAAGGAGGGCATGTTCCTGTTCCAACATCGCAATTACGAGGTCGCTTCAGTCAGGCGGAACTCGAAAGTGATCCGTCGGTACTCTGACTTCGTCTGGCTTCTCGACTGCCTGCACAAACGCTATCCTTTCCGCCAGCTTCCCCTACTGCCGCCTAAACGGATGGCCATCAACGGCAACCACATCGCAGCTGACGGCCTTTTCATCGAAAAGCGCCGTCGAGGCCTCGTCCGCTTCGCCAACGCTCTCGTCCGCCACCCCGTGCTTCGCGAAGAGCAACTCGTCGTCATGTTCCTAACAGTCCCGACGGTAGAAGCATGCCCACCAAACACCCACCTCTCAAGCATCAGCATGACTAACAACCCTCGCAGGAACTCGCCGTTTGGCGCAAACAAGCCACCATCTCCGTGCAAGAGGAATTCATTGGCCGCTCGCTCCCGCCCTCGCTCGAAGACTCCCTCCCGCAGAACCTGCAGGACACCTTCGACACCGTGCGCTCCGGCGTGCGCCGCTCCGCCGACCTCTACATCAACCTCTGCAACCTCGTCGAGCGCCTGTGCAAGCGCAAGGAGGCGATCGCGGCCGAGTACGGCCGCTTCGGCATGAACCTGACGTCCATCACGGAGACTACGAACGACGCCTTCGCGATCGACCAGAACGACGTGCCGCTGCTGAACGAGGGCATCAAGGCCACCGCGAAGCACCTGGGGACGAGCCAGAGCTTGCTCGAGGACGAGGGTCGGGCATGGGACGAGGGCGTGCTGGAGGATTTAAAGAGCGTGCGCGACGGGCTGGTGAGTCTGAGGGATCTGTTCGATCGCAAGGATCGTTTGGCGAGGGACAATATCCCGCAGCTGGAGAAGAGGATTCTGCAGAGCGAGAACAAGTTGCAGGGAATTAAGGCGAAGGGCGATGCGGCGAAACCCGGTGAGGCCGAGAAGGTGGAGAATTCGATTGTGAATGTGAGTTTCCTTCGAGGGGTTCTTTTGCATGAGGATCGGATGCTAACGATTTGCTTCAGGACAAACAATCGATTGTCAATCAGCATGCTCGTGGCGTATTCATCAAGGAGTGTGTGCGCGACGAGATCGTCTTCTTCCAGAGCACCATCTGGCGCATCTCGAGAGCGCACCAGGAGTGGGCGCAGGAGAGAGTGAAGTACGCAGAGCTCCAAGCCGACTGCTGGAGGGGTCTGGTCGACGGCGTTGAGGGCATGCCGTTGGGTGACTGAGATGCTGGTAGGGTGACGTGAAAGCCTTCCCTTCAGATTCTCCGGGATGCCTCTTGCTACATTCTCACACCTGGCTACTCTTCTTTCGGAAGCCCTCCAGGCAACATGCCTTCAAACTGCGCGCAGCCGTCTACTGGAGCTAGCCACTCCAGACGCTGGCTTGTATATATCTCGACGGCTGGTCTGCGTCTGTGCAAAAACCCAATGTCGTCGAAGATGCCAGCTCTAACCACGACCGTCTCCAGCTCGCCATTGGGGCTTAGAGTGCCACCAAACAGAGGGCTCCCTTTTCGCAATCAGTAATAGGCACAAAGCTTGTATCGTGTTGTACATACCACAGTCTGAGCAAAAGAAGTTCTTGACCGCACCGCCGCTACCTCCCGCTCTAGCAACTGCTTTTGGCGATCCGGTGATTTCGAAATCAGAGCATTTGGCGATGAAGTTGTAGGTGAAAGGTGCGCCGGACAATTTGCGGCAATCGACACAGTGACAGAGGCCCTGGAGTTGAGGTTAGCTGGTGCAAATCTGCTAGATCCTCATTGCTTACGACGGCAATAGGCTCGCCTTTTAGCTTCAACTTGATAGCTTCACAGCCACACGATCCCTCATGCATGTTGTAAACGGAGGTTGGGAGTAAAGCTTCAGGAATTTAGTGAATGATGAACTTGGAAACAAGCGCAAGACCGAGACTTGACAAATGTGAACGAACCTGAGTTGAAGGATTCTCAAGATTGGTAGGTAAGTCTGGCAGAAAGCTGTTTCGACATAATTCGACAAGATATATATACATAGGGTAAGCGTGAGTATTTTGCATAAATCTGTTATCTGGTGCAATCGAAACACACTTTTGTTATGTAGCGAGCGTTTTGGCTTCACAACTCTTATGCATAAGGGTTTCCGCACTATTCGAGCACATAGGCGGATTGAATAGTATTGCTGCATCTGTATCCCATTCACAGGGGATTCCCCTATCTGTCCAATACCACAAGCAATGCCAAAACACGTTTGATCGATTCTGCTTGCTCGTGCCTGCTGTTTCACGTGCGTCGACGCGCACGATGTTCTTCACGGACTTGCTGCTGCCTTGCTTTCACCTGCCTTTTGGCCGTTGGCACATGTCACCTTATGCGATCTTCTGACAGTATTGACACTGCTCTTAACACTCTCGACTAGCCGTCGGATTTGAACATCCGTTTGCGAACACCTTTTGCTCGCCTATTCCATACAACCAGCCTCCTCCCTCGCTTGTCACTCAATAATAGCAACAACCAACCACAATTACTATGGGCAAGCGCAAATCTAGCGATGTCGACCGCGGGCAGGACGTTACCATAAGGAGCTCCAAGAAACCGAAACACAGCAAGAGTACGTATCTTTTCAGTACCGCGTTCCACGCCCATAGCCACCATGATTTGTTTGTGCCTGAGGCTAGGCAGCTCTGGCGACGAATGTCGACCCCGCGAGCACGAAAGCCCCCCCACCTTCATGTCATCGTTCCCTGCCTGCAATTGCAATCGACTTCACCCTTCACACTCCTTTCTCGCCCTCCAATCCTTGCACCTTTCGCTTTCACGCGTTCGCATATCCTTTACCCGCTTTTCGCCGTATTGCTTAGACTGCCACCCTTGGGAGCGAGGCGAAGGAACAAGAGAAGGAGACCAGGCTAACAACGATCAGCCATGGCGCCGGCTCTCACGTCGCAGCAGAAGAATGCTACCACCGAGTTCGTTTCGGTAACCCAGGCGGACCCGAGGACTGCGCAGAAGTTTTTGGCGAAACATGGCTGGAACACATCGGCTGCGATTAACTCGTGAGTATTCCCGGTTTACCCTTCGGATTCCGGCTTTTCGTTCCGAAGGCAGAGGAGGATCGTATTGCAGGATCAAAAGGTCCTCCGGCCACTAGGCTTCAGACAAGAACACACGGACAAGACGCTCACAGATCCCCAAACAGATACTTCAGCAGCTCCAGCGCCTCCTCCGCCTCAAATCCCACCCGCAAAGCCCTCGACCAGCTCTTCGACAAATACCGCACGAACCCCAAAGAATCCCCCAACGAGCTCGACTTCCAAGGCGCCGGCGAGCTGCTCGAAGACCTGGAAATCCCGCTCGACGACGTCGGCGCCCTCGTCTTCTTCGAGCTCACCAAGTCGCCGCAGATCGGCGTCATCGACCGCGAGGGCTTCGCCGGCAGCGCCGCGCTGCTCGACGCGCACGCCGACTCCGTCCCCAAGATCCGCAACTACGTGCTCGCGCGCCGCGCCGAGCTCGGCCGCGACTGGGAGCTGCTCAAGCGCGTGTACAACCACTCGTTCACGCTGCTGATCGAGGAGCGTAAGAAGGCCATCGACCTCGAGCAGGCGGAGGGGTTCTGGCGCGTGCTGTTCGCGGACGACGTTTGGCCCTGGGCGACGCCGCGCACGCCCTGGCTGGAGTGGTACTTGGATTTCTTGAAGAACAAGTGGGGCAAGGCGGTCAACCGCGATCTGTGGAGGCAGACGCTGGTGTTTGCGCAGAAGAGCAAGGAAGACGAAAGCCTGAGCTTCTGGAGCGAGGACAGCAGTTGGCCGAGCGTCATTGACGATTTTGTCGAGTGGGTGAAGACGGAGAAGAGGGGTGGCGAGGCCATGGAGGAGTAATGGGGAGGAGAAGGGCTGGCATATCTGGTGCTGTGCAGGTCCGAAGCCTGCAGGCTAAAGCATTGCGCTTGTTCAGCTGCTCAGAGATCCTGCAGACTTGGAGATGTACATCCCTTCTGAGCGAGAGATCGCACACGGCCACTATCAGCAGGATGGACGACTCCACCTGTGCCTGTCGAGAGTCCTTGTGAGAGGTGCCGGATATCACGGCGAGCGCAAAGATGCCTGTGTTGGCGGTCGCTCCGGTCACGATTCATTCTATTAGCGAGTACGAGCATATAACCCGAGAGCGATGGGGAGCTTCCCACCCAGGAATTTCAAGGCTACAATAACACATCATGGTCGAAGCTCTCATTTCTCAAGCTCTCTCGTCAGCTCTAGGTAGCGGAGCTTGTGTGCAATCATGATAGTGTATCTTGAGCAAGGCCAAGCCTCTGCCCTCAAAGTGCAATCATGTACAAGCTTCCTAGTTCCTCACCGACACGGGCTGCGGACGGATGAATCGGTGCCGATTGCGATGAGTCATTGATCTTCTTTGGAGGTAGAGAAACCCGACGGGGTCGACAAGAGACGGGGAGACTGAACAAAAACATTGTGCGTGGTCTGTACAACTTTGGTGTGTTCATTGGACTCGTACTCGCGTCTTTGCGACATGCTACATCAAACAAAGAAAAAAAAAGATTCATAGCAACCCTCGAGAATCCGGGGGGGGGGGGGGTTCTGGCTTTCATCAATCTCCCATCATTCGCCCTGGGCTTTTTTTGTCTTCCGTTTTCTCAACACCCTCGCCAAAGTAACTCTCAAATCAAAGTAGTTCGGGGACTAAATGGCTTAAGAGAGCTGGTTGACGCAGTTGAAGTCGGCGAGAGCCTCGGCGACACGCTTGGTCATGGTCTTCTCGCCCTCGCGGACCCAGACACGGGGGTCGTAGAACCTGGTTGGAAAGTATTGTTAGCATTGGTAGTATATGGAAGAATTGAAAGGTGAGAACATACTTCTTGTTGGGCTTGTCAGCGCCCTCGGGGTTGCCGACCTGGCTAGAGACGTAGTCCTTGTTCTTGATCATGTAGTCGCGGATACCCTCGGTGTAGGCGAACTGCATGTCAGTGTCGACGTTGACCTTGACGACACCGTAGGAGATGGCGTCGAGGTACTCCTTCTTGGAGGAGCCGGAGCCGCCGTGGAAGACGAGGGCGACGGGCTTCTCATCCTTGAGGCCCTCCTTCTCCTGCACGTACTGCTGGTGCTTGAGGAGGAGCTCGGGGCGCAGCTTGACGTTGCCGGGCTTGTAGACGCCGTGGACGTTGCCGAAGCCGGCGGCGATGGAGAAGTAGGGGGAGACGGCCATGAGGGCCTTGTAGATGTTGTGGATGTCCTCGGGCTGGGTGTAGAGGGAGTTGTTGTCGACGGACTCGTTGTCGACGCCGTCCTCCTCGCCACCGGTGATGCCGATCTCCATCTCGACCCACTGCTTCATGGGAGCGGCGCGCTTGAGGTAGGCGGCGGTGGTCTGGATGTTGTAGTCGACGGGCTCCTCGGACAGGTCGATCATGTGGGAGGAGAAGAGGGGCTCGCCGTGGACCTTGAAGTAGGCCTCGTCGGCGTCCATCATGCCATCGTACCAGGGGAGGAGCTTCTTGGCGCAGTGGTCGGTGTGGAGGACGACGGGGATGCCGTAGGCCGGGGCGACACCACGGATGTAGTGGGCGGCGGCAATGGCACCGGCGATGGAAGCCTCCTGGTTCTTGTTGGGCACACCCTTACCGGCGAAGTAGGCGGCACCGCCGTTGGAGAGCTGGAGGATGATGGGGGACTTGGCGTCGCGGGCAGCCTCGAGAGAGGCAACGACGGTGGAGGAGGAAGTCACGTTGATGGCGGGGATGGCGAACTTCTTGTCCTGGGCGTACTTGAAGAGGGCGCGGACATCGTCACCGACGATGACACCGGTCTTGCGGGAAAGGACGGACTGAGCCATTGTGTAGTATCTTGCGGTGATATGGAGAGGTGGATGGGGTATCAAAGAGCAATTGAGCAAGATGGCAGAGTTGTGAGGGTATGGATTGTGGTGGGAGAGAGGAGAGGCGGCGGAGGGGTGACTTATGAAAGGCCTTCGAGTTTTGTTATGGGCCAGCTGATGTCACGGTGAAGTGGGGTGAAGAGCCCCTCCAAATCAAAGCTTGACGTCGCCCGGGTTCAGCCGGAGCACGGCCGAGGGTGGGCTGTGGCAGCGGTTGTGCGATTATCGTGCTGCGTCGGAAGGCGGTGGGCTGGATTGCATGCGCTCTGGGCGAGAAGGGCGCGAGGCGTTTGCAACGAGGCGCGGATGAGTGTTGTTTGCGCGACACCCCTCGCCATCGCGTGAGGGCTGCGCGGGCACGTGAAAGCTGGCTCGCTGGCGTGTGGAAGGCTCTAGCAGCAGGCCAGCGTTGCCATGGGCGTGTGGAGCGGCACGCCCAAGCCTCAACCAACGCGCTGAAGGCCCGAAACCAATCGAGCGATGCGCATTGGTCGTCTCCGGCGCCCAAGTCACATTGATGTCACGTGGCTCGTTCATTGTCGTGGCGTTGTTCGGCAGAGCCAGCAGCGAGCATGGCGTTTTCGTGTGGACGGCGAAACTTTTGCCTGCCCTGCCGCCCGCGTATTGGTGGCATCACCAGCACGCATGCCCATGGGCAGAAGCCATGCACTAGGTAGCCCCGTGCACATCTCTCAGCCTTACCGTCAAGAAGGCACAGTCCGTCCGGCCGGGAGATGAGAGAGATGAGTGCATGGATGCCGCACATCTCTTCGTGCCTGACAGCCAGTTCTACTAGGGACGCGGTACCTTGCAGACGTGTCGATGAATACCGCAGAAGGGCGGGCACTACCTGTAGATTCATATGTGGGTGAGGTGCTGCATGTAAGTGAATACTGCAGCTGATCTGCGTTGCGTACTTTCTGTCACGCTGCGCATGTCCCTTACCGCTCGAACGGCGTTGCTGCGACCTCCAACCTCGAGCTTTCCAAAAGTTTCGAGGTACGCGCGCACATAGCGGCAACACCATAAACCAGCAATAATGCAGTGCGCAAGTAAGTTTTGCGTCGCGTCGAGTTGACGGTCAGCTACTAATGTTTACGCGCAGTCTCCGGCGAGGCGCCGCAGCAGCCTGTCGCATCCCGCAAGTCCGGTTAGTCGAGCCAACCCGGCCAGATCACCACGCGCGCATTCACTTACAGTAGGTATAGGCAATGTTTTCGAGAGGCGTTTGATAGAGACTTACATCTCTGAGAACGGCACCGACCCTGTCAATGGCGAAGAGCTCACCGTCGACGACCTCCTGGACCTGAAGCAGCCGCGCTCTGTCAAGCCTCGACCACCTACCCTCACTTCGATCCCTGCCCTTCTGTCGACCTTCCAAAACGAATGGGACGCCATCATCCTGGAGACCTATCAGCTCAAGCAACAACTGGCGGAGACGAGACAAGAGCTTAGTACTGCGCTGTACTACAATGACTCTGCGCAAAGGGTGATCGCGCGCTTGCAAAAGGAGAGGGATGAGGCCCGGGACGCGCTATCTCGCGTGACTGTGAACGGCAGCAATGGCGCATCGAACGGCGACGCTATGCAGGTGGATGGCCAGGGTCTGTCGGCTCCCGTCCTGGAAAAGATCGATGAGACGCAACAGAGGCTCTCCGCCACTCGTCGCAAGCGACCTGTACCCGAAGGGTGGGCTACTGGAGATGCTGTTGCATCCTACGAGGTCAAGGATAACATCGATTCGCAATTCACTGGAGCCAAGTCTCTCGCTGTCGACTCGACCGGCGACTTCTTCCTGTGCGGCGACTCCGATGGCGCGGTGGGCGTGTACGATCTGAAGAACGGAGCTTTCACAACGAGGAGTAACCTGGGAGCCGGCGCAGTGCTAGACGGTGCTTGGGCAAACGACAAGATCGCCGTGGCTACGTCTAGTGGTGCGGTCGTAATTGCTGTCGAGGGTTCAGCGCAGGCCAAGTTCCACCAGCACGCTGGTGCAGCTAACGCCATCGCTGTGCACCCTTGCGGCGACATCGTTGCGTCTGTGGGCGTGGACAAGAGCTACGTCCTTTATGATCTGCACACATCTTCTGTCCTTACGCAGGTCTTTTCCGACTCCGGTAGGCTCAGAAGTATACGTTTATCATGGATACCACTGACACTTACATTGCAGAGCTCACTACCGTTACCTTCCACCCCGACGGACACCTTCTCGCCGCCGGTGCAGCAGACGGTAGCATCAAACTCTACGACGTCAAGACCTGCCAACTCGCCCACACTTTCCCTGCCGCGTCTCCCTCCGCCATCTCCGCCATCTCCTTTTCCGAGAACGGCACATGGCTCGCCTCCGCACACCAGGACCAGAGCAGCGCCATCGTCTGGGATCTGCGCAAGCTCATTCAGCTCATTAGTCTGGAGGTCGGCACCGCCATCACCGGTCTCACATGGGACTACACCGGCCAGTTTCTCGCCGCGTGCGGTCTGGGAGGAGTGGTGGTCAGCCAATACGAGAAGAAGGGCAAGTCATGGTCGGAGCCGCTGCGGAGGGCGGTCAAGGCTGTCGACGTGCAGTGGGGCGCGCAGGCAAAGAGCCTCGTGGCTTTGACGGACGAGGGCGCCGTCAGTGTGCTTGCTTGAAGGGTTGTGTAAGTGGCGATACTCGCCTACCGGATGGTAAAGGCGTTCTGGAGTTGGACAATGATCCACCAGGTGGAGATATGTGTATAGTATTCTGCGAATAGCAGCTCGAGCTTATCAGGCGGGAATGAAATTCCTGTGATGAAGAATCTGGCTTTGATCATATCACAAATGTGAATTATTGCATGAGTCGAATGAGCTTCTGCACATGTTGTGCATGATCGAATGAGCTGGCCATCAGGTCAGCTTAAATGTAGTGACTTTCGCAAGTGAAACGTCTCTTCGACCGGGCATGAGTGACCCAGTGGCGGCTCGCGCAGGGCCAAGGCAATACACAAAAGTTAGCGCCGGCGATCACTCGCTCATGGTTGTTCGCGGCGTTAAGCGGCTTCTTAAGAATCAAATACCGGGCGACATGATCCTGACTACGGTCACCAATAATAAGCGTAGCCAGTACTTTCTGGCGCTAGGCGTGGTAGAGCTGACGGTGGCGCTTCGCTCTTTTGTCTTGTGGCCACCACGCCTTGCATTTGTCTCCTCAAAGCTAAGGTACTCCGCGCTGACCCTGCGCTGTGGTCGGTTCTTGAACTCCCGCAGCAAGCTCCCACGACGTCACGCCCGCACACCCAACTGGCACACCACCTACGGCCCCTCGCTCGCACAGTAAATACCCTAAGCCATCTCTCGTTCCACGCATGTCCGACACTCAGTGAGCCTGCACTGGGCACGCCACTCAGCACCTCCACGGACCAAGGAAGGCTCGCTTTCTATCGCGACGCCATGGACCACGGGAGAACCGCCAACAAGGTGTGTAGTCGCAGTCGCAGCCATAGCCGCTGTCCTCCCCTGATCTTCTAACATTCACCTCATGTGCTGACATGTGAATTACCTAGCGTCCTTACAGCACCATGGCCCAATCTCACCGCGCAGACCACTTGCCTTCTTTCCTCGACTTCTCCCGCTCTTCGCAAGCGCCACCTGACGACCACTACTACAACCCCGAGCATCAGTCTCAGAGGAGGAGGATAAACACACCCGACCCAGTGCGTCCACACTTTCCGGGCGACGGATATGATTTTAGAAGACCAGTTATGCCAGCATCCAGCACGGAAAGGACCTCGGGTCGTGGAATGCAGAATAACCCGGACACCATAGATCTCACCGACGGGGGACACGACAGAAGCATACGATACTCGCATCTGGCTTTGCCAAGACCACCTTCGGACATGGCAGCTTCTGAGCCTTTAGGATCGTCTTCGCGTGCGCAGCGGCTGCCGCGATTTGAGAGGAATATCATCGACCTGGCCGACTCCGACGATGAAGCACAACCACAACAACAGCAGCCCCCACAGACATACAATCAGCATGTCTTTGAGCCCCACGCCTTTTTGGAAGACGACTCGCTCTTCATACCCGAGTCACATCCAAGGCCTACCACAGCCGGGCTGAGGCGCCCGGGTTTTATGCGCCAGCCTTCGCCTGCTACTCAGCTTGACGACGTGGAAATAGTCGGCTCGAGACCACTCTCGCGACATCATTCACGCCGTGCAACGCCTGCCCATGCTCCTCGCCGCACCGCCACTCCGATGGCCCATAATGCGAACATCAGCAATAACAACACGACGATAGACCTTACAGCCGACGACGATGAAGACGATGTCATCCACACGGACACCCGCACCCTGACAGGCATCAACGGCGACCGCCCCGGAATGGCAGGCAGTGGCATCGGCACACGCGACCAGCCAGTCTGGGGCGGCATAGGCCGCTTGGTCCAGCGCATGCGCGGCGCACGAGGTGGCGTGCCAGGCGACGGATGGTTCGGGCAGTACACCAACTTCGGCAACGATGGAGCCGCCCGCCTAGAACGCCAGGAGGCCGCCCGGCGCCGTGCGGACGCCGCGCGCCAGACCAGGCAAGCGCTCGAAGCGCAGGTCAACGAGCTCTTCGGCGATGCCGGCGCACCGCCAGCTCGGCCGCGCCACGTGGCGGCTGTGAGGATGGACTACAACATCGTGGGCTTCGATCTGGGCTTCGGCATAGCGCCCAACAGACCCCCTACGCCCAAATACGAGCCCCCACCGCCGGCCGAGAAGGGTTTCACGCGCACTCCGGCGGAGGACGAGGAGGTCGTGTGCCCGAACTGCGGAGACGAGCTCGCGGTTGGCAAAGACGAGGTCAAACAGCAGGTCTATGTCGTGAAGAGCTGCGGTCACGTATGTCTACCCATTATGTATCCTTCTACCAACAGAACAGAAAGCTGACGATTCCCTAGGCTTACTGCGGCGAATGCGCTACCCGCGAGCGCCTCAGCGCCAGCAAAAAGGGCAAAGGCAAAGCGCTCGACCCCAGCATCCCGCCGCCGCTCAAGAAGTGCGTCGTCGTCGGCTGCGGCAAGAGCGCGCTCAAGAACCACATGGTCCATGTCTTCATGAGCAGTTGAGTGGGCTACACTGGCTTTCTCTTCGACCTTTTTTTTTTCTTTTTCCTTTTTTTGTTTACTCTGCAATAATGGCTTTTCCCTGCTTAAGCGAGGCGTTGGTGGGGCCTTCATGATCGGCCGGGATGACGACTTTAGTCATGGATCAATGACGAGATAATGCCCGCGTGAAACTGGTATCCCGGTAGTCTCTTGCTTTTGCGCCGGACTGAGCACTTGCTGGCTGCGGATCGCGAGAACGTAGATTCGTGGCGAGGTTCAGCGATGTTTTTTGGACAATTGGAAACTTTTCCTGCTGCTACTGCCCCTGCTGAAAATGTGCTCTTGAATTTCCCTATCGTTGTGATTTGTCGATCGTAATGATCGTGCCTTTGATCTTGAGCAAGGCTCAGGAAGAGACACGCGGAGCATCGTCATGGGCATGATGGTCTCACGACCCACGTCGCTCGGGCTCGGAAGAGAACCCCTTGTGAGGCGTCTTGTGCTGCTTGACTGCTGTGATCATCGTGCCCTACGACCAGTGGTTATCGGTCTTCTGTGTGCATTTGCTTTGTCCGGGAAATGCTCACTTCCTTTGGCCAACGGTTTACGCCATGGACCAGAGATGAACGAGCTGGGTCCTCTAAGAGCATCGAGGTTTACGATCCGTCGAGAATATTTGAGTACACAACCTGGGGCGCGTGGACTGCTGTCGTTGGCCTGGGCTGCATGGGTAGCTCTCAACGTCGTCATCACCGATAGGCCCCTTACCAAAACATCCTATCTCTCATGCTGACTACCGAAGGCCCAACCCCACACCAACACACTACGATGCCTCGGTCTAAAGGTCAACATAGTTGCAATATGCACTGACAGCGCAGCTGTCTCGATCATGTAATACGAAGAAGCGGAGCGGAAGGGGACGGCTGTGATAAAGGCTGCGAGATGCTTGCTACAAATCCACGCTCGTTACTCAGTTGCTCGTAACTACTCCCCGAACTTCCGCTTCTCCTCTGCGACACCCATCGCGCGATCACCGCTGATGATAGACGTCGTGCCAATCACCAGCCGCCGCCCGGTCGCTTCCCCAATCTGCTGCCCGACGAATCTGAGCGCAGCAATCTCAGCGAAAGTGACACCGCCGAGGAAAAAGACGACAGTCGTCTTAGGGCCCTCTTTGCTCCCGCGGAGAATTTTCCTGGCAGCACTTGCATCCGCATCGGAACCTTTCTGCGTGACGTCTACCGTAGCGCCCCGAATACGCGACAAGACATCTTCGAAGCCTTTCCAGCCAGTGCCTGGGGGCGCACTGCTGGGTGCACCCGGTTTGGGAGGGTTGGAGAGGTTGTGCAGGTGCGACTTCTGCAAGACGGCTTGCACTAGGCGTACGCTGATGGGAGCGTAGCCAGAGAAAGTGTATGCGATGTCATCGGGGTCAGCCTCGGCGACGTCGTCAATCCAGAGACTCAGAGCACGGCGAAGAGCGTTCGTGTCTGTAGTGGTTGAGCCTGCGGTGCTGGCTATGGGATTGAGGTAGCCTCGGTGGCTTTCTCTTGGGACGAGCACGCCCATCCTCTCCAGATTGGCGAGAGTAAGTACGTGCTGGTATCCGTAGGCTTGTTCGATCTGTCGTTTGAAAGATTCCAAGTCTCGGGACCGAATGCCATTGTTCAGGCAGCTTTCCAAACAGAGAAGTCGAAGTACGACCCGAAGAGGAACGCCCCTGGCAATGAGCTCTTCGATGTTCTCGTGCATAGTTGATGGATCTGCTCCGGCGAGGAGGTTTTGCTGTACTTCCAGCGACCGCCCAAACATCTCCGACTGAGTGAATTTCATGATTTCCTGTGCAAGAGACGTATGCGTGTTGAGAGATGCTGACTCAGCTTGGTGAGCTGGCAATTTCGACACGAATGTCTTGAGGTCTGCGATCGACTGATCAGACTGTTTGATATTCTGCTGGTCTGATTGAAGTCGTCGTGCAGTCCGATTGAGCGTAGGGCCGATCGTTGCGAAGTTGTTGTCTCTCAGCAATGGATACAATTTGTCGCTCGAGTCCAGCTGGATCTTCCGTTTGGTGGCAGCGGTCGGCGCTGGTGAGCTGTTGCGATCTGGACGTGGGGCCGAGGCGCCACCTAGCACCGATGAGTCTACTTCTATCTGGTTGTTGGAGACGCCAAATACTTCGTCCAATAAGCCTTCGTATGTGAGCTGCGTGCTCAGAACGGTTGGCATGTCGACCTCGCGATCTACGATGATCAGATTCTCAACCACAGAGCTTGGGGTCAAATCAAACGAAGTCAGGGTAGAGTTGTGGGGGTCGGAAGATGCGTTGACGTCCTCTTCGCTCCTCATACGCTGAAGGAGATCCGCGAGTCTTTGGGCATTATCGCCTTTTCCAAGAATCCGTTGAAACAAGCCGTACTGCTTCTGCAAAAGCATCAAAGCTCGTGCCGCAGCCCAGACACACGTAGGATCTTTCCTCAGCATCAAATCATTGAAAGAATTCTCCAACTCTAGCGAAAGTATGTCGTGCTCCAAAGGGATAAAGTGCAGCGGAAGCTCGGCGATATTAGCTTCACCGAGTACGCCATGCTCTTCCAGAACAGTGTTGCTGACTAGTGTCCTTCGAGGGACCCAGATGACAGTGAAGTCATGGTCGCTCTGAGACTCGCTTCTCACGAGTCTGATTTGTTCTGCTCTTGTCAGTTACACTTCCTAGCGACCGAGTGAAATTCTAACCATAGATGTAGCGAATGTGAGCATGCATTTAGACCCTTCCCTAGTCATGTATATGACTCGGTGGGTGATGTGATATGCTGGTGTTTTGGCAAACGATGAAGAGGTTCGATCTGGGACTCAAACTTGAACGGCCAGGGTGGAAAAATGGGATCTGTCCGTTCTTCTTGGAGTCCCGGGCCAATACTGCGACAGCGTACCGAGGAACAGTGAAGGTGGTGGTCAGATATAAAGAATGAGAATCGTGCATACCAGCTACCATCCGAGTTTTCCTCGCATTCTCGCCTCGTACCAGAAACACGACATTGCGCTGGCTGGCGTCGACGTTGTGGTTCTCGAGGAAGAAGACCTTATCAACACCATACTCTTGCAATGTGCTGAACTTGACGAAAAGGCCAATCGTTCCAGCCAAAGACTTCTCAATGACCAGGTTCTTCTTGCCTCGGACCTAGATGGGATCAGTCAACCAAGACTTGAGGACAGATTCCCGGCAATCTTACATACACCTTCCAGCAGATGGAGCAGATCTCGCCGTGCTTTTTCCGTGATCTCTTGAGAGTTTATCGCCCTCACGGCTGAATGGGCCGCCATCACATCTTCTTGTTGGTAGTTGTGAGGCTATACGGGCCCGTGAGGTGTAGTTGGCGACGTCGACCGCGGAGTGAAGCCGCGCTTGGCGCGTCACTCCTGCCTGACGTCGGGTCGCGGGTTTGGCTGGCCTGCGGCTGGTGGCCGAAGATTTTAGGTGAGTCGAGCAAAAGGTGGGATGCGCAAAACACCCGCCGCCCACTTGTGCCCCGCCGTGACTACTATCGCTTGCATGCGCCGACTCTCTCCCTTTCCGCGCTCCTTTCATTCTGTCTCAGCCTTTCAATATTCACGATTTCTCCTAGTAAGACGTTCGCCGTTCTCACACTACCCTTCCAACCACTGCCACACATTCGCGGAAACAGAAGAAGATATGGGCAAGGACAAGGATGGCAAGGGCGGCGGCTACGTCCTGAAGGTGCCCAAGGGAACCAAGGACTGGGACGGCAAAGACATGGTCATTCGCGAGAAGATCTTCAGCACCATCACCGAGGTCTTTAAGCGCCACGGTGGTGTTACCATTGACACGTTGGTTAATGACCCGGACAATTCGCACCTGGGACACCCTGCTAACGTGACCCTGTAGACCTGTATTTGAGCTGAAGGAAATCCTTGCTGGCAAATATGGCGAGGACAGCAAGCTCATCTACGACCTTGCCGACCAAGGCGGCGAGCTTTGCTCCCTCCGATACGACCTCACTGTCCCCTTTGCCCGCTGGCTCGCCATGAACTCCAACGTCCAGAGCATCAAACGCTATCACATCGCCAAGGTCTACCGCAGAGATCAGCCTGCAATGACCAAGGGTCGCATGCGCGAATTCTACCAGTGCGACTTCGACATTGCTGGCACTTACGACTCTATGCTTCCTGACGCCGAGATCATGAGGATCACTTGCGAGATCTTTGAGGCACTTGGATGGAAGGGAAGGTACACAATCAAGCTCAACCACCGCAAGATTCTGGACGGTATCTTCGAGGTGTGCGGTGTGCCCGCGGACAAGATCAGAACAATCAGCTCGGCTGTGGACAAGCTTGACAAGTCACCATGGGAGGAGGTTCGTCGGGAGATGACTGAAGAGAAAGGACTGGAAGGCGAGGTTGCAGACCGGATAGGAGAATATGTGGTGCTCAAGGGAGGTAGGGACCTTCTGGAGAAGTTGCGTGCGGACGAGAAGCTTGTCGCGAACGCATCGGCAAAGCAGGGTCTCGAGGATGCTGCCCTCCTCTTCGGCTACCTGGAAGCATTCCAGGTCCTCGACCGTGTTTCCTTCGACATGTCCTTGGCCAGAGGCCTCGACTACTACACCGGCGTCATCTACGAGATTGTGACCGAGGGCTCGGCACCACAGACTAGCGAAGGTCAGAAGCTGCAGCAGGCGGGCAAGAAGGACTCGAAGCCCGGAAAGCCTGCTGATGGCGAGGAAGACAGGTCTAATGACCCTAGTGTTGGTGTCGGCTCTGTGGCTGCTGGTGGCCGTTACGACAACCTTGTCGGCATGTTCAGTGGCAAGCAGCAGGTGCCCTGCGTTGGTGTCTCGTTCGGTGTGGAAAGAATCTTCAGCATTACCAAGCAGCGTCTCGCAGCTGATGCCGCCGCTGCGTCCATTCGAAGCAACGAGGTCGATGTCTACGTCATGGCCTTCGGCGGCAAGGGCTTCGACGGTCTTCTGACCCAGCGCATGGAGGTCGCTCGCAAGCTTTGGGACGCAGGCATCAAGGCGGAGTTCAGCTGGAAAGTCAAGCCGAAGCTTCCTCAGCAATTCAAGGCCGCAGAAGTCAACGGTGTCCCATTTGCCGTCATTCTCGGCGACGAGGAGCTCAAGGCCGGCAAGTGCAAGATCAAGGAGATGGGTCTGCCCGAGGGTCACCCTGAAAAGGAGGGCGTGATGGTCGAGCTGGCGAACCTTGAGCAAGAGGTGAAGCAGAGGATTGGAAAGGCTGGCGCAAGCGCGTCCATCACTGCTGGCCTGAACGAGATGAGCCTTGACCAGGCCGCTGCTGAGGCACCGAAGACCAGCTAAAGTGTCTTCCATTTTATGGCATCCTACGTTACGATATAGATAGCTGATCGCGGCGGGCGGCTTCCGAAAGAGATACCCGTTGAAAAACACGCCTGCCCGTGGCGGAGCAACTACTCCGCTCTTTTGTCTATGTTATCACCCGCTCTCTAGACGTATTCTGGTATTCTCTCCGGTCGTGCCACTGTGCGCATGTTCGTATACAGTCTCAATCTGCCGTTATGTTCTTGCGTCGAAATCTTGTAGCATTGCCTGACGTAATCCTTGGAGTGTTTACGAGACCATGTACGGAGATCGATGGCCTCCTAAGACGCTGGAAAGCGTGTACTGGCAGTGTTTTGGTTCCCCAAAGGTAGAAAAGATGATTAACAAGAGGCATTCACCTCTGCATTCTTAAAGTTGAAATCTTTCGTGCGGTGCCATTAGGTCCCGTCGGACAAGCCGGCTTCGTGGTGCCAGTCAGACAACGCAAAAAGGTGTACTTGGAAGAGGACCAAAGACATACTTGTATCAGAATCAAGGTTCAATCACTGAATCGAACCATGTCAAAGGGCAAGTGATGAGAGAATGGAAAAAAAAGATAAGGTCTCGACACCTGTGTGATTCGAACACACGCTCCCGAACTGGATGAATGTTAGAACATGTAAATTGCCAGGAGGCGTCTGAGGCACGACTTACGGAACTGCCTTAGCAGGGCAGCGCGTTAACCACTCCGCTGGAGAATTTGTTAACCGCAGTTCACACATTTTGGCAGCTAGGTGCATGCTTACCCAAAGTGCCTGATACCCATCACGTGATGGGATCGATGATGACGGCACAGATTTATCATTTATATACCGTTGTCTTTTGGGGGGCTCAGAACTCCTGTAGAACATTGGATGTGACCGTCAACGTAATACATCGTATAATACATCGCTTACCGTATTCAAATGATGCGTGTAGCATACATTATTGCACCCGATCAACTCCTTCACTTCAACAACATATGAGCTAGGCCAAACCATCCTCCGACATCATTGACCCGAAACTCCGAATGACCCCAACTTCGGGTTGTGGAGAACCTCGTGTGGGCGCGGCGATCTTGTACGACAACAGTTCAGTCCTTTGAGAAAGCCTGAAGCGTCTCCAGCATAGCCTAGGGTTTAGTTTGCTAGTCTCCTCCCCCGCATCACAATCGCGTTGACATCAAGGCGGAGAAAGCATGGATCGCGGAGCTCGGTTGAATGCCAGCAAATTGGCCCTCGAGCAGGCATTGTTGGGAGGATATTTCAGACATGCCAGAGCCCGGTCCACTCGACTCGATGGAAGTCATATTGCAGTTTCTCAGTAATCTAGCAGGCCATGTTGTCGCTCAGGAGCTTGGCCGTGGCGGCATTGTGTGCCAGCACGGTTTTGGGTTACAATACGGATGACCAAGTCAATCCCGACATTCCTTTTGGGACATTCCAAGACCCATCATCCATTGTCAGACCAAGATTCAGGTGCGGATTTGATGATCAAGAGCAATTAAGACAAGTCTAATGCTCGGTCCCAGATACTGGGTGCCTGATGCATCTGTCAATCTTAGCGAAGTCGCGAATGACTTTGCTCTTATTAAACAAGCTGGTCTCGGTGGCATGGAGTTGCTAGGCTACTACTTGTACGGCAACTATCCTTCTGTCGTACAGGAGGGCGGACCAGTGCCTGTAGATTGGACCAAGTATGGGTGGGCATCTGATGCGTGGAGTGAGTCTCGGCCGACAAGCATCTTGGGATGCATACGCAAGCTAATGTATCTCAGAGGAGTTGACCGAGGTCGCTTTGCAAGCCACGAAAGATCACGGTCTCATCATGGATTTTGCTCTGGGTCCTAACCAAGGATCAGGCGTTCCAGCAGAGCCGAACGATGATGGCGTATTGTGGAATCTTCAACCATTCAATGTTTCGATTCCTCTAGGTGGGTCTTACAACGATGTCCTTCCCGGTTGGGGCACAGGAGAATTGGTATCTGCATCAACAGCTCTCGTGCTTGACAGCACGTCTGTTCTGCTCAAGGCAGCACCTGCCTTTCTCAGTCAAAACTACAGTGGATCTCGCTACACTCTGGCAGTTGATACCCTCACTGATGTGACCGATAAGGTCGGCGAGGACGGAAGCATCAGCCTCGACTTCTCTTCCTCCGCAAATGGCACGGAGTTTCAGCTCTTCGCATACTATCAGAACCACACGATAGGCCTAGCTCAACAATCTCCGTTGTACCTCAACACTACTGTCCCGCAGTCTCCGGTCACGTCTTTTTTGCAAAATGGCTCAAGGTTTAATGACCACTTCTCGGTCAAGGGAGCGCAACTTGTCATCGATTTTTGGGAAGAATATCTCCTTGACCATCACGACACTCGGGACCTCATCCGGGAAGTCGGGAATTATGCATGGGAAGATTCGATGGAGTTTGGAAACAGCATCTTGGTCTGGTGGACGCCTGGATTAGTCGATGCTTTCGAAAAGGCCCGCGGATACAGCATTCAAAAATACCTTCCGCTGATATATTACCCCAACGCACAATCGGATGCGCCCCTCGCCTCGCCGCACTGGTATTTGACCGACGAGGCTGATCAAGGTCAAGCACACGTCGATGATTACAGACAGACGGTGTGTAAATGCCTACTGACTTTTGCTGTGGCATCTTCTGACAAGCCATAGCTCACTGAGCTCAACAGGATCTATCTTGAGACACTAGTAAACTGGACTAAAGACTCACTAGAGTCTCAGTATTCTGCTCAAGTGGTGTACAATCTACCCATGGACATGCTCGCGAATGTTCCGGCAGTCAACGGCCCCGAAACCGAGTCACTTGGCTTCAACCACGTGATCGACGCGTATAGACAGTTCGCTGGTCCAGCCAACTTGGCAGGCAAGCGAGTTATATCCTCTGAGCTTGGCGCTCAGCGTAACGAACCATATAGCCAAACCATGACGGATCTGATATGGGATGTCAAACGCTCAATCGTGGGCTCGATCAACAACTTTGTAAGTTACTTGATCCTCAACGTTACATCATGAGGTCTTCGTCGCTGACAAGATGGCAGGTATACCACGGATACACTTTCTCCGGCTCCTATCCGAACACCACTTGGCCCGGGTACACCACCTTTGCCTACCGCTTCTCGAATATGCATGGTCCGAGGCAGCCTACCTGGGAGTACTACGACGAGTTCATGAACTGGACCGCCCGCGTTCAGTACATTGCGCAAAGCGGTATTCCCAAGATCGATCTCGCTTTCTGGTTGAAAAAGTCTCAGTTCTTCGATAAAGCCTCCCAGTACGACCGCAACGATCTAATAGAAGACGGTAAGATTCCCTAGACACGTTGCGAAGCAAACCCAGCTAATTTCCACAAGGATGGTCCTACGAATACCTGAGTCCTGACAACCTCGTTGTCGAGCCAGAGGCATACGTGTCAGATAAAGTGCTCGCGCCCGCTCGTCAGGCTTTCAAGGCGCTTGTGCTTCGTGGCAATGACACTTTGACCGTCGGAGGCGTGCAGAAGCTCACAGAGTACGCACACGCAGACTTGCCAATCATCATCTCCGGAGGAATGCCCTCCAACCTCTCCGGATACAACGCGAGCGGATCGTCCTATGTCAAATCTGCCTTGGCTTCCCTTACCGAGCTAGAGAATGTTCACGAGGTATCTGCCGAGAATCTTTCGGCATCACTCAAATCGCTGGGACTCGCACCACGCACTCAAGTTGACGCTGACAGGATATGGTACACCTACTGGCGTGAGGATCAGAAAGTAGCAAAGACCTATGTGTTCGTTTACAATGACGCTTGGGACGAAGAACTCGGTCTCGGCAGTTCAAAAGGTAATGTCACCTTCGAGACAACCGGCGTGCCATACTTCTACGATGCATGGACTGGGGAGACAAAGCCCGTCGATCAGTATCAGCAGGACAACGACTCCATCACCATCCCGTTGATGCTTGCGGGTAATCAAAGCACAATTATTGGCTTCCACCACAACGAGAGTGCAAAGTCTTATGGATCTGCAAGCTCAACTCCCGGTGGCTGGTCAGCAACAAGCGGATATGCCAACACTTTGCAACCCCCGCGACACTCTGGGATTGATGGCATAGCGAGATTAGCACTCAAATTGACAACTTGGACCCTCATCGTCGAATCTTGGAGCGCTCCAGAAGACATTTACGCTGATCAGACTCAATCGCTCAAGACCAACAGCACATGGCAGCTTCAAGAGCTCCAACCATGGAATGCTATTTCCGATTCCCTGTTCAATGTCTCAGGACGTGGTTTCTACAACACGACCTTCTCTTGGCCACCAGCGGAAGGGAAGGCTGATGGTGCGCTTCTCGACCTTGGTGCCATCATAAACACCGCCCGCGCCTGGGTTAACGGACATCAACTCCCACCTCTGGATCCAACGCATGCCGTCGCCGACATCTCCAACTATCTCAAAGCTGGTGAGAACGAGGTCCAGGTGGTCATAGCGACTACGCTTGGAAATGCGGTCAGACCTCATTGGAGCCGGTTGAGGAGCAGTGGCACTCTTGCTTTGGGCCCCTTGCCACCAGCTCAGGAGTATGGCTTGGTTTCCGACGTGTTTGTCATGCCCATGTAAGGCATGACTTGAACACTCAGGACCGACGTACTCCATAATCTCATAGTTTGATAAACCTACCGCTTGACTGTCTATGTAGGTAGCAACCTTGTATTCAAACTATGGTTGGAAGTCCGGTATAGTCAGTTGTTCCCAATGCTTTGGAATTCACTCATTCAGAGGTCAGCTCTGCAATCTATGGAGATGGTGTGCAAACAGCATCACTCCAATTTGTTGTTAGATCACCGTTCTTACGCCTTTTCCACAAAATAACCGACTTTCGGGAAATGCATCCTCAGACCGTTCTCAAGCTCTATGACAGTCTTCGCCTTGTTCAGACCAACAAGCTTCCCGTACTGGGGGTGTGTTCCTGGCACTGCATCTGAGGCCTCAATGGAAACTCTTTCGCCTGCCTTTAAGGCCAGTGTGTCTTTCGCATCAATGCCGATGTCTGGCATTGAATAAGCCGAGGAGAGCAATTGTTTTGTGGCTTCCTCGATAGGGATTTTCTTCTGTCCTTTCTCCCCATCGCCTTGTTTGGGCATACTTTCGAGCCTAGTCCTGCGGTATCAGCAACACAGTCATCCTCAGGGGTATCGCTTGCTCAATCGACTCACCATCTCCACACCTTCGGGAACAATTCCTTCCCATGCCCCGTCTTCTCCGCCAGCCCGATAGTCTCGACCCACCACTTGATAATCCAGACGGCAAAGACATCCGCCATGCCAGCCTCCTTCTCCCCACCGACAAAAGGCGCCGCATCAGTCGTGTTGCTGAGAAACCCTTCCTCAGCTCCGTCCAGAAACGCTCTAAACTCCGACCTCGCGCTGGGCTGCAGCTTGCCGAAATCCTCTCGCGCAAACACAGGGAACAGGTTCGCACGATCTTTCGCCAGTTGCGGCGTCATGAACTCACCTGGCAGGCATGGTAGTGCGAGCCAGAAACTACGCTTGGATCCCAATTAGTACACGGTTTGTGTCTTTCGACAGCATAGATCAACATGGTGGCATGGGCGAACTCACATAACCCCAAGCCTCATACACCGAGTCCAGATGCGACTCTCTCAACGCCTTGCCCTCTTTCTTCAACAGCTCCTGCATCGCGGCTAAGAAGCTCGCGTTGTCGGGGAAAACATCTTTGCCAATGCACAAGACAGGTACGCGGCGGTATGTGATTCCAAGACCCGTGAGATCGGGGCGTGGCAAGGCGAAAGGCTGTTTGCAAATGGAGAAGGGTGTCTTGGTTAGGAAGAGGTAGTTGCGCGCTTTCTGCGCATTGGGCGCAAACAAGTAGTCGAAAGCAATGACGGGAGGGATGGGCATTGTTTATTGAGGGTAGTGAATTTGGAGCTAGATTGCACAGTGATACAGTTGCGAGGGTTGAGAGGGTCCAAGGGTGTACAGGGATCTCGTCCCTTCTGCGCCTTATATTTCATGCAGCCATGGCCATGTAGTATTTGCAATTATAGATCATGTTACCGTGAGATCTAGACGCATCCCCGCATTGGAGTTGAAGAAGAACCAACGGTCGGGTAGAAGGATCGAGGAGCGAGATCATCAGAGTTATTCCCGCTTTCTCCACACCCTGGGGAAGTGCAGTCTCGTAAGGGATCCATTAGCAGCCTGTTGTCCTGGTACGTCATGCTCATGATATGCGCATGTTGAGATGACTGCGAAAAGGCGACCTGGACCCGGTTTGGTGCATGTAGCAGCTTCTTGACTCCATTACTCTCCCTTGTGGTTTCGTCGGCTCGTACCTAACTGAGCAGCTCTCTGATGTCCTCAATGCGTTGCGTCTTCTTTTCGTCTTCGCTCATCATGCCTAGCGACGAAGCGAGGAACTTCTTGCGATCCTGGACCTGCCCATTTGTTAGCGTCGTGGGCTGAATACAATCGAAGTTGTTCGGAAGCCTACCTTCAGCATCTTCTCCTCAATACTCCCTTCCACAACAAACCTAGTGACCCTGACTTCGTCTGTTTGACCCATTCTGTGCACACGGTCAATCGCTTGTGCTTCGACAGCGAAAGACCACCAGGGGTCCATCATGAAGACTCGCTTCGCACATGTCAAGTTGAGACCCACGCCACCTGCGCGGAGAGACAGGAAGAGGACTGTGAACTTGGGTCGGTTGGCGAAGTCGGACAGAACACGTGCACGTTCTTTCTGGGACATGGAGCCATCGAAGCGCAGCCAAGTAATACCAGCCGAGGTCAGGGCAGGGCCAAGGAGGTCGAGGAAGGAAGTGAATTGACTGAAGACGACCGTCTTGAGGACAGGGTCAGTCTTCCGGAGTCGCTTCAGCTGCGTGAGGAGAGTATTGATCTTGGCCGAGGAAAGTGCATTGACGCGGCGTAAGGTGATTTTCTTGGTGGCATCCTTCTTCTTCCCCGATTGAGTACTGTTGTAAAGGTCTTCGTCTTCATCGTCACCTGCCCCGAAGGCACTTACTAAAGCCCTGGTGTCTTCGTCTCCGGAATCTTCATCTTCGTGACGGACGACTTCGAAGACATCACGCGCATTGATGGGCTCACGGCAGTTGAAGCACCGAGGAAGCTCACCTTTACTGCTTTGATGTTCGATATAGTCAAGCAGACATTTCTTGCACGCGGAATGCCAGCACCCGGTGACAGCCTGCTCCTCCATAGGCTCTTCGCTGCAGATGGGGCATTCCATGTCGGACTCATCTTGAATCTGTCTCAGGACGTGGGAACCAAATCGGCTCGCGTCCTGTTCGCCTTCGTCTGCCTGGAATCTTTCGAGCAATGCAGTGAGATCCATGTCGTCCGCGAGACCATTTGCGACGTCTGCGGCAGCTGCAGCATCCTCTTCCTCTGCAACAATCTGTTTATTGCGCGTCAGCATTGGATGGCAACAGCTTTGTCTCAGCCGCAAGATTTGTGCGAAGATGGTTGTGTAACTCTTCATCAAAGTGCCCGCTTCCATGTTCGCACTGAAAGCCTTCTTCGCCCGGGCAAATATCAGTTCGTATACTTCTCGCTCCGGGTCAGAAAGCTTCACATGTTCGATCTCGACCGTCTTCGGTGGCAGTGGCACCAAAGCCTCGCCGTCAGGGGTCTTCATATCCTTCGTTCTGCGTAAGACAATGGGTTCTAGCACGGTCTGGACAACATCGAGCGCGCGAACAAAGTCGCCCTTCTCGAAAGGCACGGTGATGAATGTCTTCCAGAAGCTGAAATTACTCCAAGGCTCCACTCGCAGGAATCGGGTCAGACTGAAAAGGTCTTCCAGTCTGTTGACAATCGGTGTGCCGGTGAGCACCCATCTATGCTTAGCGGCTAGCTCATAGCAAGCTTTAGCGGTCTTTGACTGCCTATTCTTGATCATGTGTGCTTCGTCGAGGATTATGCGCCAATAGTCAAGACTGAACAGACCTCCATGCGATCCACGGTTGCCGCCCATGGCAGCAACAGCGTTGAATTCGCTGAGTACAGTGCCATATGAGGTGATGATGACATTGGGTGCGCTAGCAGCATTGGCAGCTGAGCAAAGAGTTGGCAGATTGATGTTCTTGTCACTGCCGTAGTAGATCAGAACTCTCAACGTGCCGTCCTTAGATGCCTTTTCTGCTTCGCTTGCCCACTGCGCCAGCAATGACATTGGCGCGACGACCAGGGTGGTAGCTGGCGCATATTCAACGCCACTATTGTTCCTCCCAAGTCGAGGCAAGCTTGCAATAGCATCGGTTTTGGCGCCGCTCATGGCAGCCTCCTGTTCGGTCGAACGGTGCGAGTGCACCAGAGAAAGCATCTCGATCGTCTTTCCGAGACCCATCTCATCAGCAAGGATGCCACCAAGGCATGTCTGCTCTTGGATTGGGAAGTCCAAGCCTAATTCGCCGCTGTAAGGGTTGACGTAAAAACAATCCTGGCCGTCTACAGCAGGGAGGTGCCTGTCGTTTGCATCTTTGGTCGGCCAGGGGTATTCTTCCCACAATGGATGCATAGACATCTCCTTATGCTCTTGCTTCTGGCTTGTCTCTTTGGCAATCATCCAGTGAAGCGCCTGCTTCTGGTATTTTCTCAAATCCATTGTGAAGCTGTCCGCGGGCTGTGCTTCAGGTGTGTCGAAGTCGAACGACTGGGCTTTCCTGTACAGACTGTCCAATTGGTCTTGCTCGAGCTCTTCACCTTCCTCATTCTCTTCTGACGGAGGTGATGATCCACCATTTTCAGGCGTGTTTCCCTTGCTCTTCTTGGTGTCCTGTTGGTCGTACTGCTCCGCAACCTCGGCAGCTTGGAGGATGCCTTCCCGCTTGTGCTTCGCAGTCGTTTCATTGATCTTTGAAGGCTGAAGGTTGGTTTCTGAGAACAGCTTGACCAAAGCAACTTGCCGCAAACGCAGATCACGTTCATCTGAAGTCTCCTTGGCCTCGAAAATTCCCGTCTCTCTATTGTTCTCTGCCGGCTTCACAAAGTTTCCAGCCTCGAAGGCAGATCGCAGCAGGAAGCACTTCAGCTGCAAGTAGACGGTATCATTCGTTCTGATCCGTTCCGGGGCAAAAATGCAGTGTCCTTCAAATGTGCAGAGCTTCTGGTCCAACAAAGTGCTGATCCACATGGCGGCCTCTTTCTCCAACCGTCCCACCTCCTCGCCGCAACCATTCGTGAAGCGCACGATCATATCCTGCGTCTTCCGCACGACTTGCTTCACCTTGCCACCTCGTCCAGCCTTCTGCTGTATTGCCTGTTTTTGCCGCTCGATCTTGATCGGGTCGTCTGGCTTGAGCAAGCCTGTGCCACTCTTTGTCGTCCATCCTGCTACACCAAGGGCTCCAATATAGCGCTTAGTTGGCATAGACCCCAGGGCGGCTGGCTTAGGAGCCGGTGTGGCTGATGCTCGCGGGGACGCATCCGCTCGTGGTGTACTATGGACAGTACTAGAAGGCTTTCCGAAGGGAGATGATCTATAGGTACTGGCACTCGGTGTACGTGAAGACGAAGGCGGTGCGGGCGTGGTTTTCCATGACCCGTCGAAATAGGCGTTGATTGCTCGTTCGAGGTCTTTGCCGAATGTCTGCTGGAGACTTAGGATTGTCTCGTCGGGTGGCGAGGCTCCTGTGAATGCCTTGAATGTTCCACCGTCGAACACATTCTCTTTGTCGATTTCTGCGGCGTCACCAGTCTCCTGCCTCTGAAGACTCGGTGATTTCGGCAGATCGTTGACCTCGTCAGGCAAGCTGGGCTCTGCAGTCAAAGAAGGGTCCTGTGAGGGCGAGTCGTCCACAAAGAAACGACGTTTCTTATGCGGACGCTGGTCCAAGTCGGCCATACTGTCGTGCACGGCAGACTGTGGTGGCGATTGTGCCCTCGCGGCGTTAGGCAGAGGGCCTTGGGCGTGTTTCGGCGACAGCGGGACCTGGCGGTCGCGAGCAGACGCGCTTTCACGCGACTCAAATTCGGCCTCGGAAAGAAGGGTTCAATCAATCGATCAATCAGACGTCATCCATTTCATCTGTGTTCCCCGGTGCGACTCCGCGCTGCGAACGTGCACTGTCGCTTTGAACAGCTGCTTCTGCTGATTGGGATTTATGCGGACAGCATCCACAAGTCCGGCAAGAGAAGGAGATGAGCTTAACAAGAAGAGTTTGCACACGAAGTGCCGGGGTGATCGCAGAGAACAGAGGAGCATGGCGCGCATCACAAAGGCGATTTGCTTCGTCTGATGTCGAGCAGCCCAGTGCACAAATCTCGTCAGCAGAAGAGTTGGCTTCCGCAAGAAGATATTGTCTGGATCTCTTGCGAAAATACGATACTCCTTCCTCGCTGCTATTGCCATACATTCCGAGCCATGCCCGCGACGCCTATGTCGCATTGCGCGCATTCAACATCGACGTTGCCCGGACCGCCGACACAACCAACACGCCCACCATAGGGAGCATGCGCCTGCAGTTCCAGCGCGATGCTGTCTCCAAAGCACTAGCAGGGACTCCGCCCAAGCAGCCTATTGCGCTTCTGCTAGCAAGAGCTGCAGATCGTGTGGCGGAGCTTACAGATGGGAGGTCAACTTTCAGTAAGAGCTGGTTCATGCGCATAATTGACACGCGAGAGAAATACCTATCAAATCCGCCTTATCCCGATATCGCTGCTGTAGAGTCGTACGCGGAAAATACCTACAGCACGCTGCATTATCTTACTCTCCAAGCATTACCCATGGCCAGCTTGACGGCAGACCATGTCGCAAGTCATATTGGCAAAGCCACCGGCATCGCGGCGGTGCTGCGAGGCCTTCCTCTCATTGCATTCCCTCGACCGCAAAATTCACATACAAATCAAGCAGGCCAGATGCCTGGCGATATGGGAGCCACTCGGCAGGGGGCCGTCATGCTGCCGCTCGACATCATGGCCGAGTGTGGCGTGCGAGAGGAAGATGTGCTGCGTAACGGAGCCGAGGCCCACGGCCTGCGGGACGCTGTCTTCACAGTTGCGACCCGCGCCAATGACCACCTCATTACCGCCAGACAAATGCTTACTAATATTCGCGCCGGACAGGACGCCGGGCACGATTTCGAGCATCAACACGAAGAGGAGCATGTCTACCTTCCCGCCAAGGGGAAGGCTGAATCCCAGAGCCAGGAAATCGAGCGGGCCTTTGGAGTCTTCATGCCAGCCATCGCGACGCAAATTTGGTTGGATCGCCTGCAAAAGGTTGATTTCGATATCTTCAGCGACAAACTTCGGGTCACTGATTGGAAGTTGCCCTGGAAAGCCTTCTGGGCGTATAACCGACGGAGCTTATGATCGCGGTCAGCTTTTGACTTTGTACCAATACCATGCAGTTGGGCAGCCAGCAATCGCACAACGAAAGCTAAATACAAAATGTACAGTATTGAAGGGTTGAGATTCTTGTCAGCCGTCTCCTGGTCATAAATGTCCCTCCCTCCTTTGCCCCTGTCTCCATCTTCTCTCCTCAGATATCTGTCTCATCAGGCAGCATCAGATTGATACCAGTCCCGAAAGATAACACTTGGCAGGCTACAAGATGGATCGCTTGGAAGTCGTTGTACCGGCCGCTATTCAATTCGTCGCCCTGGCGTGGAGAATTGACAGGAACCATTCGCGCCGCATCGCTGAGCTAGAAACGCAGTGCGAGTCATATCGTGCTGATATCGAAGAATACCATAGCTCTCTCAGCGAGTCCAAAAACGAGGCAGAGCAAGCAGTCGCTGACCTCGCAGCTCGTGATGAGCGCATCCGGGAGTTAGAGCGGACAATCCGTACATTGCAGTACGATCTCGAATCTTCCGAGTATCAGACCGCAAATGCCGAATTCAGGATCAGGCAGAGAGACAACCAGATCGTCGTCAAAACCAAGCTTCTCTCCGCCGCGAAGGAGAAGGCTCACAACCAGGCACTGGAGCTGGCTGCGCTAAAGGAAGAGGTCGCGTCGCAAGAAGTTCAGTCTCGCCGTTCAGCCCTCGTCAGGGCCACCACCAGTGTCGCCGTCCAAGGGGAGAGCGGCCAGGATCTAGCCGACCGCTACTTGCGTTCCGTCTGGCTCTACGCGCAGCGCGCCAACAAGGCATGGCAGCTCAACGAGGAGCTGAAGCAGGACCTGGATCACTCCGAGCAAGCCTACTTCCAGCAATGTAGGCTCTGGGCCGAGCTTGCTGAGGAATTGAAGCTCACAACCAATTCGAACGCCGGCGCCCGTCAGCAGATCGACCGCCTTGAGACCTTCATCAACAAAGTCCAGCACCGCTATGAGAACCTCGAGTCCGAACTAGCGCTCTCCAAGGACCAGGGCATGAACCTGGAGCAACAATGCCGGGCGGCCGGCGAGCGCACCCAATCCCTCGAGCGCGATCTCGCAACAGCAACCAAGACTCTCGCCACAGAGACCCAAGCTCACGCCATGACCAAGAAAGAGCTCGCCATTCGCAACTCCGAGGTGATGAAGCTGATCAAGGAAACCGACTCGCTCCAGGCAAGCCTCGACCACCGATCCTTCTGGAACGGCGCCCACGACCGGCAGATCGCGGGCCTCCAGAGGCAGAAGGCCGCCGCCGAGGCGAAGTACGAGCTTGCCCTCGCCCGCTGCCGGAAGGAGAACCGCGAGCTCTCCGACAACCTCGCCGCGCGTGTCACGAGCTTCCAGGAAGCCTCCGCGGCCGCCAGTGAGCAGCGCGAGCTCCTCGCGGCCAGCACCAAGGAAGTCAACGAGCTCAAGTGCACGCTCGGCCGCCTCGAGTCGCGCTCGCAGGCGCAGGACTGGCGCCACGCGGAGGCCACTCGGACCGCCGAGCGCGAGAAGCAGACGCTCGCCGACCAGCTGCGCTCCACGCGCGAGGCCCTCGTGGCCGGGGCCAGGGCCAGCGTGGTCCAGAAGAACGAGCTGCTCGAGACGCACGACAAGCTCGCGGCCGCTAATAGCAAGCTGCAGGGGGTCGACGCGCAGCTCGCGCGCGCGATGCAAGATATGAAGCTGCTCGACAAGGCGCACGCGGACATGATCGCTGTCAAGCGCACGAAGATCAGCCGCCTGGCGACTTCGCTGGCTGATATGGAGCAGACTGCGCGCAAGCAAAGCGCTACCATCAGGGAATTGCAGCATGCGCTCGAGCATGTCAATTGGCGCCTGCAGCTCCGCACTGAGACGGTAAATGAGCTCCAGAGCGAGGTTAAGAACCTTGAGGGCGAGCAGCTCGAGCGTGACGGCTTCGTCGAGGTCAAGGAGAGAGACGCCGCTGAGGCCGAAGCTGAGGAGTCCTCCAGGGCGGTCCTGAGTGAAGAGGCTGAGGACTTCGAAGAGGTTGACGATGACGAGGAAGAGGCTGGCAATGGGCTACCTGAGGGCTGTCAATAAGCGGCTGGTTCTCGATACTCGTCCATACGCGGTATTTCTCTGGACGCACGCACTCTCCCGGGCTGTCGATGGACTTTTCAACCACAGACGAGAATCTTCACTAACCTCTCCCGGCCAACGACAAGACCTCGAAGAGCACACGCGCTCCTTCGCGACTTCCTGTGGCTTCTAATTATTTTCGGTTTCCGGTTCCGGAGACACCTGAAGTTCTGTTCATGCTTTCCAACTGCCTTCGGAACGATTTCTGCTTTCGCGGGTGTCTAGGTCTCTACTCCTGCTACAAGAATGGTTTCGATCGATTCTTGCGTTTTGAAGGGTACCCGCGATTTTCTAGCTTTCTGATTGTTTTCGCGAGATGGTTTTCGCGCCCGTCCACAGGGCGCCCGGCTGCTTTTGCTGCTCTCTATTCTGATAATGTTTAAGATCCAAGCAAGACAAACTAAGATACGACGTACAGCATACAACCAACCACAAAAACCCACCAAAAAATCCGCAAAATCAAGCAAACGACATCAAAAAAAGGGCGGATTAGCGAAGTCAAGTGCCATGGGCACTGTGGAGGAGCGAGATGGCAGCGGACGCTGGCGCGCCAATTGATATCGCACAAATAAACCGTAGCCGTCAGTAAAAGGGCAATGGATTTTCAAACTAAAGTTTCATCACAGCACTTTCAATTGACGTTGCTCAAATTCTGGGTATCTGTGTAGCCATGATGCTATGCCGCTGACGATGCTCCACCTGACTGCTATGCCATGTCATGCCATGCCTGATGCTTCTAGGAACACTGCTCGTCGATCCCTTCGTTTATTTGTCGTTTCATCCGTTCCGCGCACATCGATGCCTCCAGCTGCATGCAAGCCTGCAATTACTTCCACAAAACTGGCATCGAGGAAGAAAAAGAAACAAAATCCGAAGCAGGTGCATGATCTGGCTGTAGAAGCTGCAAAAAAGTGAGTGACGGTCGGGGTCACTGCTCGGTGGCAATATCCGGTAGACCTAACCCGACAGCCTCCTCGGTCAGAGCGACGCCGCCTTCGACTTCGACCTCGCTGCCATAGCTGCTGGTGTTGCTGTCTTGCCTGGTCAGGTCCGAGCAAACGCTCAGTCTGACGTGGTCGAAGTCCATGCTGGGGCTGAGCACGCCGCAGACGGTCGCGGCCTTACCTGGCTTTTTGTCTTCCGCTAGATTGCTAGGCTCGTCAAGACCTCCGAAATTGGGTGAGGTAGAAGTGAAGGGGATCGTGGTAGGCGTGGGGAGGCTGATTGAGGACGCGCTGGATGTTGTGCCGCCGGGGGTATCTGATACGCTTCCCTCGACGTGATGAGCCCGCATACGAGGGCGACTAGGTGTGACCATCGCGGTTGTGGTTGGAGCTGGCACCCCGTGCTGGCTCTTGAAACCATGGTTCGTGGCTATGTGTCCATCGTCGAAGCTTCCTTGCTCGTATGCGCAACCTGAGTTGCGGCTATAGACAGGGCACACGCCAGGCCCAGGGCATGGGAATGGGTTGACAGTGGGGAGCTCCTCAGCGTCGTCGTCGAACATGCTGCTAGAAGCGGTGCTCGGAGTCCAGTCAAATGGAGTTTCGCCCTCGTAGTTGCCGTCTCCTGTAGGTATCGCTGTCAAATCCGTGCTTTGCCATTGCTCGAGCCGCATGCTGTTGGGATCATGGATCAAAGAAGGTTGGCGAAGACCAAACTTCCGGGCAATTCTTGCATTAAGCACGGGAAAGGCGGCGACCTCTTCTTCGGTCAAGGGAGGTTGGCTTCCAGCCAGGACTGAGCCGATATTGGCGTGCAATCGATCTTGCCAGAATGGGCGACAGGTATGGCAAGCCATGAAATTACATGAGTCCAGCTTCGATTGCGACTGCTGCGTCGCAGGTGTTGTAGCGCCCCTTCCTGCGTTTGCTTGCTTCATAGTTCCAGGAACTGGTGATCCATCGGAGCGTCGCTGATCGATATTCTTTGCGTTGGCGGTGACGCCGAGCGATGCAATGCCATTGGAGGGTGCAGCACTCTGGCTCAATCTGCAGGAACGCGATGAAGGAGAACTGTCGAGGGAAGAGCCTTCGATTCCTTCGATGGTGCTGATGAGATGCTCCTTCTGAGCAACAAGCCTTTCGACTTGATCAAATGTATAAAACCCGTCGCGGATCTGCTTGGTCACGCTGCGGCTCATTTTGAGCGAGGCGGCTCGACGGGCCATGACGTCAAAGTAGTTCGAGTCGTCAGGTACTGTGATAGCAATGTCTGCAGTCGAAGCCATGGAGTCTTGATATTGAGTGAGCCAGTCCTGGCGGCATGCGTAGAGCCACCCAACGTCCGGGATCTTGCCGCATAGTTGGCACACGTTGCTCCCATGCAGACGGGTCATGGCAATATGAGTGCACATTGCACGACGAGGCGGCTGAGCCTGAGCGGTTTTCTCAGATCTCTGCGCCATCACTCGAGGCGGAGGCGGCGATACAACCTGAGAACACATGAGTATCGACCGTACAAGCGCAGTCCGCAGTGTGCGTAAAGTTTCCATATATCTGTACGAAGCGCGAGCGGACAGACAATGCGGGCAATGAGTAGCTTTGCAGGGCAGAAGAACGTCTCATGCAACACAGCGCCGATGAACGAGCGCGTGAAAACATGTATCTAGGTACACACCTGTGATACCACGGTCATCAAAGCTGCAAGGTTGCCGCGGTTTGATCGTGGCGCCGCGTGGTCGACAAAGGGATCGCTGTTTGCCGCCATTGGCGCTTCGACTGGAGGGTTGGCGGCTTTAGCGGAGCTCAAGTTCGTTGCCATGACGGGTGTGAAGTGAAGTTGATGAGGCCAGCCTTTAGGGCTGCACGTCGGCGGCGGCGAGGCGTGATATTGGGCTGCGAAATGTCCTGGACGCACGTCGATTGTGGCGTGTGGGAGTCTTCGAGAACGAGTGAGGTGGAAATCGCATCTCTAGGCCTCGCGCCTTCCCTAGCCATGCGACACTCGGCGCGAGCGCAGGTGCGGGCGTCGAAAAGCAGCAGTCCTTCACTGAGGCTGCCAGCTCTGGAATTCACACGTCGCACCGCCTCGACCTCGACAGCAGGGGCGACAGCTGTGCGCGCACCCACGTGCAAGACGCCGACGGCCTCGACATCTCCGCCAGTCCCCTACCTGAGGTATCGGAAGTAGTAGAGAACGTATCAGTACGCGACTGGGCGCGAACGGCCATCACTGCGTTTGGCGTCGTACACCTAACGGACGATCCCTCGCAAATCTCTCCCAAGGCTTCCAACATACGCGCAGTCAAGGCGTCCGACGATACCGAGCGGGTGGTAAGCAGCATTGCCTGGGAAGACGGATTGCCTGGAGAATGTTCAGCCGGGCGGACCATCGCTGGCAGCTGCACGTGAGTTTGCGGGTAGCGAGCTGAATGTCGCCTTCTCATGGCTCACAGGGTCTACAGATGATTGAGAAACGAGCACGGTATCGTGGCATGCCACCCGACCTCTCAGGCGTTGAACGCTCCAGTGGTCGCTCTGTATGCGTCTTCCCAAACGCTGAGCAATGCTCAAGGCTGAGGTCTCACAACGTTGCCGAGGCCAAACCAGACCCCTGCCTCCATCATCGCATTAGGGAAAGTGGGTCTCTCGGCCCGTTTCTCCATCTTGAGCGGCGACCGTTGCGTGCGCTGGCCGGTTGCCGTCGTAGCCCGCCGATACCTCTACCGTAAACACCACCCGGCGCCCCAGCCGAGCCTCTTCACGCGTCGGCAAAGCACCATTGCGACACTTCCTCCACTACTCGCCTGCACACTTGCTCAAGCTGACAGCATAACTGTCCGACTGCGCCAACCGCGCAGCAGCAACCGCACGTCATGTCTCAAGTCAAGTTCGAGAAGGAGACCGTTCGCTCCACGGGCGGTGGGAAGGAGGACTTCATGCACAACGTCGGCGAGGCTCTGACCAAGGGCGGCAGCCCCAATGGATATCTTGCTGTATGTGTATCTGCAGAGTCGTGTGTCGCGCGACATTGGGTGTGATCGCACGCGCAAAGCTAACGTGAGTGACATCGCAGTGGTACCTGAAGAAGCTCCAGGAAGACCCCTTGAAGACGAAGATGCTCACATCCGGTTCCCTCGCCGCCCTTCAAGAGTTCCTAGCCTCATGGATTGCGAAAGACCGTAACAAGAGCGGTCACTACTTCACAAGCCGCGTGCCCAAGATGGCGGTCTACGGCGCATTCATTAGCGCGCCTTTGGGCCATGTGATGATTTCCCTCCTCCAGAAGACCTTCAGAGGTAGGACGAGCTTGAAGGCCAAGATCATGCAGATCATTGTCTCCAACCTTCTGGTACGCAATCCCACATGACCCAAGCTGGCGCACAGCAAGTACTGACTTGCGATTCCGCAGATCTCGCCGATCCAGAACTTGGTCTACCTGTTCAGCATGGCCATCATCGCTGGCGCGCGCACTTTCCACCAGATCCGCGCCACCGTCCGCGCCGGTTTTATGCCCGTCATGAAGGTTTCATGGATCACCTCACCGATCGCCCTGGCCTTCGCTCAGGCCTTCCTGCCCGAGCAGGCCTGGGTGCCGTTCTTCAACATCGTCGGTTTCCTTATCGGAACTTACATCAACGCACACACTAAGAAGAAGAGGCTGCAAGCTCTCAGGAGAAAGTACAGCGATGGCAGGGATGGCAGGACCAGCGACGGCAGGTCCGACTACGGCCGTCCCGGCTACTAAGTGGAGAAGTAGACTCGGTGAGGAGGGAGGGGAGGGGAATAGAGAGGACGAAAGCGCGCAGAGTCGAAAGAGGCCCAACAGGTTTTACGCAAGCTACGAAGCGACGAACCCAAACATGCAGGCACCCTTCGAGCGCGCCTTCGCCCTCTGTGCTTGTGCTAGCAGCTCGGCGCTCGCACCGATGCATGGCATGGTGCTACCACCTTGTGACATCTTGTGTGCATAATGCCTGTTACTTTTGTTGACTAATTGAACGATCTCGCAAATGCTCCAGCTGTCCCTCTCCCGACTACAGAATCACATATGCCAGGTGACGCCTTTTCTACTCTAACTGTCGGTGCTCAGAGTCCAGCGTGTCTTGCACTGACTACGCACACAGGTTTCAACTTGATCTTGAATTCGACCTCCGGTACCGTAATGAGCGTACCACCTACCCACGCACATACGTCACCCAACAGAGTGTTAATGGACTCATGCGGGACACCAGGCTGTTTTGCGGATACTGGCACGCTCGGTGTTCCCCTCGCTTCGGAAAACTGCATCGGCTGCCCAACTTGGGCAGACCATCGCTAAATGCCTCCACGACTTGCTGTTTGCTGAGTGTTCTTCGCAGAGATCAAGGATGGAGTTGTGATTTGCTCCGCAACGCCTTCCACG
The DNA here is from genome assembly GCA_022813125.1 of Septoriella neoarundinis. Classification (NCBI taxonomy): domain Eukaryota; kingdom Fungi; phylum Ascomycota; class Dothideomycetes; order Pleosporales; family Phaeosphaeriaceae; genus Septoriella; species Septoriella neoarundinis. The sequence continues at coordinate 41,926 of JAKLND010000110.1, read as the reverse complement.
ACGTCGAAACCAAATGACCAGCGCGTGGGCACGAATTGGATGTGCGACGACGTCTCATGGCGACGCAATCGACGTATCATTGCGTTCGATCCCTAGGAAACATGCACATCCCTGTTGCCAGGTTCTCGGGCTTGGCTCGGTCTGCATTCCCAAGGCGTCCAGACTCCACGTTCACGCACCCGACCATCTCCACCCCAGAAAGATCTGAACCCGATCTTGGTTTCAATACTGAGCGCTGTTCGATCTTTATCGACTGCGCCGAGCAAAACTCCAATCCTCACACCGATGACGGAATTCTCGGGGAACCAAACGACTGCTTGCGTCTTGCGGCTTGTGCGACATATGCTTCATCCCACGGAGTCGTGAAACCTGGAATCGTTGATTTGATGACTGGACGACTGACCACAATTTCAACATATGCGACCCAGTTGGCAGCTTTCTGATAGGGTGAAAAAACGCTTGTTGAATCTCGGACCATACAGATTGACGCAAACCAGAAATAATGTTTGCTGCTTTGCACAATCGTACGCCGGAGCGAGGTCCACTCCCTCCTTGCATCGCACAATCCTTTGTGGCGGTGATGCCATAGTCGAGCCAAGATATGACTGACCCCCGGACGTGGCTCCAATCCGGGTGCTCGCTTCCTGGAGAGTCGACCAAGTGACTGACCAAGTTGTATCCAACGTCACAACAGAATTCGGCCTCAGAATGCATGACTCCGTCCTGGTAATTCCCCAAGTCCACAAGCATCCCACTCATTTGCCGTCGCAATCCCAGCTAGAGACCTCTCCATGCCTCTGATTTGCGCAGTATGGCTAAGTTCATGTCAAGCTCGCGGGATGAAAGCAAACATATCGCGATCATAGAGCTTCAAGGATCCTACGTGAAAGGTCACTCAAATACGAAGCCGACCCTTCTCAGCAAGCTGCATCAAACTTGATCGCCTTATGCCACCTCGCTAGCCGCCCAGCTGACTGGGTGCAACCACTGGCAAGATCTAAACATTTCATGTGTCCATGCCTCTGCGATACTATGATGACCTAATACCCCTCCATCATCTAGACGCTGACCCGCACCTGCCATCTCCTGTCGTCTGCCGCCGCAACCGCTCTTGTAGAGACGATCGACACTATCCTTATGACTTCAGATACCGCCGCCGCAGGAATGAGGATGGCGTCTCCAAGGTGCACAATACGCTCGAAGAGCTGACATCACCGAGCCTGGCCGACAGGCATGGCGACCTGGGCTGGACTTTGGACTACGCGACCGCGTACTGCTACAAGCACCTCAACGGCAATCGACCATGCATCGTTGACACGATCGACCTTGCCCGACAGGCTCCCCTGAACAAGAAAGGCCCCTTCTTGCTCTTCGACGCCCTTGACCGCGCACTCTTCCAGGGCAAACTCAAGGGCATGGTGTACCTCAAATGGCGGGCGTTGTCAGACAGCTCGCCCGGCGTCACGAGCGTCCCTGGCATCAGAGATACGAGAATCTGCGTCGAGCTGAACAGCCGACCATACGAGGAGCAAGACGCCGACTTGGACGACTTGCTCGAAGCTCTCATTCATCAGATGATACACGCATATTTCCTAGTGTGCTGCGGCGCGCAGTTGAAGGATTCCGAGCAAGACGGCCGACTGCTAGACGGGTTGCATTTCGGCGTTCTTTTGTCTACGATCAAGGAGATTTCGGAGGAGTGCGAGGATGGGCCGCTCCGCCTTGTTTTCTATGCGCATCGACGGCGTGGTTGCTCGAGGAGTACGCATGGTTACGTGTCTCACGGCTTTGAGATGGATGACTATGATGATGATCATCACTGCGGTCTTCGGCCATATATCGCTATGGACTCGCATGGGGGCGCCCTCGGTCCTCCACCAGCAGACGGACAATCCCACTGCATGCACGATAACAGGCGCTTCCGCGGCGCTGAAATCCGTAATTGGCAGATAACGCATTACGCACCAGCCATCGAGCTCGAGATGGATAAGAAAGGTGACGTCGTTCATGATATCGATCGCAAAGGGACGATTGTGACAGTGGAGCGGCTCCGTGGTCCACACTCGTCTACTTACGTGGAGCTAGTCTGGGATGACAAGAGGGTCATGGTTTCGCGGGCGAAAGTGCTGGAATTCGAGAGCCTCAAGAAAACCGGCAAAAAGGAAGGCAAATTCGAGCTTATTATTCCACAATGCGAATTGCGTCTCCTCAAGTGCATCTGGGACTTCATCAATCACCGCTGCTACGCGCGCGAGGATGTCACATCTCTCGACATCGCCACACCCCACTACCCAGCGGAGCCCAAAGGCCCGCCCATCATCGTCCACAAGAACGGCGCGACCGCCTCTACCGGCCTGCTGAGCCTGCTAGACCACGTCCGCATCTTTAAAATCGCCGAAAGCATCAAATTCACCGAGCTCATTCACTACGCCCTGCAACGCCTCTACTCCCTGCCCAGCACCGCCGACGACCCCATCCCAGCCCTCAAAGAGATCTACAACGAAGACGACAAAGACAAGCCCATCCACTCCGAACTGCACAAGTGGGCGCGCAAGTTCCTCGCCCGCACCGACGAGCCCCGCTCTCCCCCCTACAACCACCACCACCAACCACCCCGCCGCGGCGCAAGCAACTACGAGAAACTCCTCACCATCCACGGCCCGCGCTTCACAGCCCTCTACCACGCCAACGCCGCCCTCAAAGACGACAGCAAGCTCGTCGTCGCCCAGCTCTCCTACCCGGCCCTCCTAGCCGACAACCCTACATCCGGCGTTCCGACGCCGGCTACGTACGCGCCCCGGCTGCTGCGCAGACGCAGCTTCGAGCCCCTGCCGCTGCTCGAGTACGGCTCCGGGCACGCGACGCCGCTGAGCTTGGCGAGTTTCGCGGGGCCGCTGGAGGAGTTGGGGGCGGTGGGGGCGGCGCCGTATTATGATTATTTTTCGCGGAGGAGTGGAAGGCGGAGGCGGGTGAATGCTTTGACGGGGGAGAGGTTTACGCTGGGGAGGGAGGGGTTGAGAGATTTGGAGTTGTATGATTTGGCGTGATGGGAGGACTGGACTGTGTTCAGATGGGGGCGAGGGGTGAGCGGCAAGTACGTAGATCGGATTTCATGGTCAAGGAGAGGTTGTGGTGATAAGTAGTGGGTTGAGGGATTTGAGGTCGGGCAAAAGCGTTTTCTCAGATGGTTCTGGGAGAGGATCGTATCTTACCCTAATATGTAGATGAGACCTGAACATATATCATTTGTGCGGCTCAAGTTCCAGCAAGCTCTTTCAAGAGCAGTTTGACGCGTTTTATCTTAAGTTGGCGGACCATATCGTGTCCAGCAAGCGGTGACACGCCAGCCGCCACCCGAAGTCGCAAGCATCACGGAGGAAAGGTGGCAGATTGCACACGCAAGCATCTTTGAAATCATTTGGGTTTAAACCATGAGCGCCGGCGCTCGCACCTAGGGAGTAACCAAGACGACCGCGTATGAAAGGAGGCCGCCACTAGATCACGACTCATTCAGAAACGCCACAGCCTTCGTGACACGCTCAATAGCCTCTTCCAGCACATTGATCTCCGCCAACGCAGACTCCGTCCTATCCTCCTCCAGCTCCTTCCCCTGCGCCATAGCATCGCGGAACCGAGCACTCGCATCCCGCAGCGGCTGCAAAAAGCTTCCCGCGATGTCATTGTCTTTCCACAGATCCTGGATCTCGAGACTGCTGTGCAGGTGCTTGGCGCAGAGCAGGAGGTAGACGAAGTTGAGAGAGGAGAGGTAGAAGGAGAGGTTGGCGACGAACGCAGCGTAGCCGTCTTCGATCGGAGGGGTGAGGAGGTCTGCGCTGATGGAGGGAAACATGAAGGGCGCGAGGCTGTCGAGCGCGCCGGGCGTGGCGAAGATGGAGTCTGGCGGTGTTTCGGTGTCGGCGTCGATTTGTCCTGGGAGTGGTCTGGGAGGATTTGCTTCGATCGTCTCGCCTTTGATCCAGCCGACTGCGGAGACCTTGAGGTTCTCGAAGGGGCAGTGCTCAAGCGTGTCGCGAATGAAGGAGAGGCGGACGTTGTCGTCTGGGTGTGAGCGGAGCACGGTCGAGGTGAGATAGTGTGCGTGTCCGCGCAGATTCGGGCTGGGGCAATTTGACGACAGTAGGGAGACCAGCTGGAGGTAAGTGTTGAAATCTTCGTCAGATTGCGGCTCGCCAATGTTATCTTGCTCGAGACACATCAAGCCGAGTGCGATGGCACCGTCTATCAATGCGTAAGGCTCCGTCCCGAGCGTACCCGTCCCTGATGCTGGTGAAGAGAGGCAATGCTTGAGCAGCTCGTGGTGGTCTGGGAAAATGGCGAAGGGTTGTGGTGTCTCCTTAGGGGGCGTGTCATGTAGGAAGATCGACGATTGCCGAGCGGTATAAAGCAGCAGAGATCCTACACGCGACAGTGGTATGTCTGCTGCAGAGGAGGGTGGGTCATCCTCATTACCCGCAGTCGAAGGAACGGAATCGACAATCACTGCCGCCGCCAGAAGGTGCGCATCTTTGATGAAAAGATCCTGAGCGAGAGACACGAGCTGACCTACAGCATCAATGCGACGAGCGAGTCTTTGTTCGGTGGTAAATCGCTCCGTGACGCTGGCCTTTCCGGGAATGGTCCGTTCAGGGCTGAGTTTCTCAGACAGTCGCGAACACCATGCGAGGCCTGGAACATCATCGGCGGGAGACAGATTCAAAAGATACTCTTCGAAGACGTGAGTCAAAAATGATTGCAGAAGCTTGTTCTGCATGCCCGTCTCTTCAGGGCTAGTGTCTTGGGCTATCGCGCCCTCTGGATCTGCGCCCTCCTTCGGTGCAACGAGAGCAGGGTTGTCTGGAGTACCCATACTTTGCAACATACCACTGCTCTTCCGCGAGGGCAAAGCAGGTCGTCGAATGCCAGTAATCGACTTAACGGTCTGGACGATGGAGAGCACCATCTCTTCCCTGTGGCTTACGGCCATGGAGAAACTCGCCAGAATAGCCTGCAAGGTCGTGCTCAGGAAGCGTGAAGGATACTTCGTCTTGATCCTGTTGTGCAGAGTTGCAAGCATAGACAGTAGCGCCGTGAATTGATTCACTGGCAGTGGCAAAGGCGGTGGTAGCTCTGCGGCTTGGGAGCTGCCGACATTGTCTTTGCCCTCTGCGGTCGGTGCAGTCTTGTGCGGATGATTGCTAGCACCAGCCTCAGCGTCCTCTTCATCCTCATCGGGCTCATCAAGTGCCTCGTAATCGATCAGACGCAGCGACTCCGTGACCTTGAGGATAACCTCGCGGGGATTTCCAAGACGTGCAATGTCCTGCAAGCATTGCGAAGAGTGGGGCAGCATGGGGACGAGGAGGTGTACCAGATCCCAGCCGATGTTGGTCGTGAGCTTCTCATCCTGGAGAACTTGGTGCAGAATGGGCAGGCTTTCTTCGCTAAGATAGTGCTCGACGATGGTGAGGTAGCTGATGTAGTCTGTCTCAGGCGGCAGAGCCGTAACGAGCGGGCTCTCTTTCTCCGTAGTCGCCATGTTGCCGGTTCTTGCTCAATTGTTCAGAAGAACGGCGGAGGGATGGCTCATGTACTGAGGAGCTTTGTGTTTCACGGTAATACAAGGCGCCCTAGAGCACCGCCCGCTGTTTCGGTGGGGCCAGATTCGTGGCCTCAAACGTCAACGCTGCGAATGGAGGGGCGCGGTTTGACTTTGGTTCAGGGCAGGTTGGAGTCCGCGAAGTTAGTGTGTCTTTCGCACGTGTTGTTGTTCTCGCCTAGCTCCACCGTGTGGGATGTCCCACCTCCCTCCATCCCACCATGTCGCCAATTACACCATCATGCAGCGGCCGCGACAATTGCGGTTAGGGCAGTGACTGTGAAGGCGGGCGAGGCGGGGCATGGTTGGTGGCACCGGGCGGCAGCGCTGCGCAGGCGGCCCGGGCTAGAACCAAAGCCAGTCGCAAGTTCGCCTGCGACACCACTCCCATTGGCCTGCGGCCTCTGCTTCACGACTGACCCTCGAACACGAAACACAACACCGCAGCCATGTTGCCGGACGCGGCGCGTTCGAGCACCAGTCGCCCCGACACGCAAGAGACTGCCGCCTATGCAGCCTCACAGCCTCTCTTCGACGTCCTCCGCGGCGCCATCTCGCGATTGGACCAGCAAAGAGTGTACCTGACCGATGCGAAAGAAACGGTCCAGCACATCCACGTCAAAGTGCCCTCAGAGCACGTCGAGAACAATGGCACAATACGCTCCGACTACAAGGACTCTCTCGTTTCAGCATGGAAGAGCGCCACCGAATCCTACGTGCGCATCTTCGAGCAGCTGTGCGAATTGACGGGTCCGGACCCTGCGGCCGGAAAGCAGGCCGATGAGAGCTACACAGGCTTTCAGAAGCTCCTCTACACGGCCGAAGCGGCGAGGACAGTGGCTTTCGAGCAGGATGCGGAGAGCAAGCGCAAGAGAGGCGAGGACGACGAGGACGAGTCCAGCTCGTCTTCCGAGGCAACACCCAACAAGAAAGTCAAACAGGTGCACGGCAACGCTTCACCGAACAAGCGCACCGCCGCCACCGAACCTAGTCCCTCGCCAAACACCGACAGACCAGCTAAAAAGCAGCGCACGACCACGAGCGAAGAAGCGGACGCCGCGCCCGAGAAGTCGACCGGGCAACCCACAATCAACACCGCCCAGCGCCTGAAACCCAAGCAGATACGCAAGGAGAGGAAGCGACGCAATCAGCTCAATCGTGAGCAGCAAACTGCCGCTGCTGAACCAGCGCAGAGCAACAACGTCCCTCAAGCACAATACGAGGACGTCAGTGCCGAGGTCGAAGCTCGCATCCGCGCGAAAGAGGAGCAGAAGAAGGCGAAGAAGGTGGCTAAGAAGCGCAAGCGTGATAGCCAGGGTTCGCACATCCTTGAGGCAGAGCCGGGGGCGGAGAGGGAGGCGATGGCAGCGCGGGAGAGGTCTCTGGCACAGAAGCCGGCAAAGAAGAAGTCTCGGAGCGAGAGTGGAGAGGGTGTGCGGGTGGACGGCGAAAAGGACCAGCCTGCGAAAGGAAAGCGTAGAAACGATGAGCAGGGTGCGCAGGCTGTTCCGGAGGAAGCTACGGGTGCAAGGAGAAGTAAAAGGAAAAAGACGTGATCGTCCGCAGCGAACAGAAGTTGCTGGCTCCGCGTTCGGCGACGGTCTATTGGCATAGCGAATGCTACGGGCTTTCGGGAGCGCGGCGAAACTGTATGGATTTGGTGAGATACCCAGTATCCCAAGGGTTACACTAGAATGACCCTCGAGTACAACAAATTGCCCTGTATCTCAGCTGCTGTCACTCATATCAGTGATTGAATCGCATCGTCTTGGTCTTGTTTCGTCTTTCCAGCTGACTGTGTGAGAATCTCGCTTTGATACCACATCCTTTCGGTGTGTTGGAGCGGCCGCGACGATATGAAGTGGCAGCTGTCCATTGGTTGTATAAGCACACAATATATGTACCATTATTGAGGTACCTTGTGGGGTACTTGGGTTGGGCTGAGTGTGCTTTGCGAGATCCAGAAGAACATGAGTGACGCCTTGTAGTAGAAGCTGTGAACACATTCAGCCAAAAAGATACACAACTTCAACTACACCGTGCAACAACACATAAGGAGACAAAGACGTGCCTCTCGGATTGCTGATATCTCGATACTAATAGATTCGCACAAAAAATCACAACCATTAGCCCGAAAATCGGGCATTGACTGCAACCATAGCAAGGATCCACGACAGGCTAGGGATGATAGGGTTAGGGTTGGGGTAGATTTGTCGGCTTTAGCAAGGCCGACACGGACAAACTCGAGGATTTTTCATTATCGTTTAAACCTTGAGATGGCGAAGCAATTTTCACGTACTATGCTCATCTGAGCTGTGTAAGGTAGACGATACTAGCACGGTAGCTCATGCACCGCGGCTTGCCCACGTGCCTACATCGTCCGCGGGGTGGATTTGATGCAGGATTCAGGCCTAATACACACGCGCAAAAGGATTCGGCGGACCCCCTTGTTTCATATACATGCTAGGGAAAAGCAAAAGAATGAAGGAACATCTGTTACAAACCCCCGGAATCGAACCGGGAACCTTCTGTGCTGCCATCAGCATGCATGTTGCAACTGTTGTTAGACAGAAATCATAACCGCTAGACCAGGCTTGCTGATTTCAGAATTGATGAGTAAGCGTATCACAATCAAATGAATAGATGCTAACGATACGTCAAGGACAGCCTGCCATAGTAGCGCTCCAAGATAAAGTAGGTCTCACTCGGATCAGACATCATTAACCTGAGCGGGTTGTGAAAGAAGTGGTATAATATACATGATTGTACAGCTGCAGAGTTTCGAGATGAGTTCCATCACCAAGAGTCGCCCTGGACCCTGGCACGCCACGTCCGCGGATCCGTAAGACTCGGTTTCTTCCTGATGACTGGAGCAGCAGGCTGGTTCTCGTCGGGCTCCCAAACCGGCTCCTCGAAAGGCACTGTCGAGCACACGCACCCGCAGCCCGTCGGGCACTCCATCTCCTCAGATCCGTAGCTGTCCAGAAAGCCCTTCAAGCACGAGAGATGCGTTGTGTGGAGACAGCGGGAGCAGACGTGCTGGACGCCTCGGATCTTGCAGTGGCAGACGCCGCATCTTGCTTTGCCTTTACTGGCCGGCATAGGATAGACATATTGCTCCGAAGCTGTCACTGATTCTTCCCAGGCACCGGTAATGTTGTCGAGCTCGGCGGCTTTGATCTCCATGTCCCACCGCCGAAGCTGCTCTGCGTAGTGGCCTATCCAGATCTTTGCTTTGCCAGTAAGCGAAGGGGGAAGAAGCGGATGAGGTTGCGGGCTTGCACTGGAGTTGTGCGATGATCCGAAAGTGTTGGTGTTCTTGAATGTGAAGGTGATTGGCCCAGCGTAACGTTTTGGAGTTTGAGGGAGGCTCGTGTCCTCGATTGTCCGATCGCTGTCGTATCCATCGTCTGGCGCAACTCTGATACTCGAGCGGCTGTCACGGACGTGTTCAACACCCGAGGCGAACGACACAGATTTACTCCAGCTGCCACCAGGGGGGCTGGACGAAAGCTCATTGTTGGGGCTCGTGCCGAATCTCCTGGCAGGAGGAGAGGTGCCGTACGACGAGATCTTGTCCGTGATACTTTGCGCGTAATACTTCGCTGCCGCACCGAAACTGCTGCGGTGATGCTCAGGGCTGGCGGAACCGGATGTCGACAAGCGTGATCCCTGACGAGATAGCTTGGGGAATGGGAAGGGCGGCGTGCTTGAGAGTGACTCAATGTAAGGCGTTGCTGGTTGTGATGCGTTCCGGGAAGAGACATGTGAGCTATGTGGTAGTTTCGCTAGCGATTGATTTGCAAAGCTCTCTGTTCTTGAGTCGGCCTGCAGTACAGGTGCTGCTCGATTTGGAGCCTGTAGTTGATGACTGACGCCATTAGTAAAGTAGTCGGAAGCATGCAGGGAAGATCGTGGATTGAAAGTCGCAGAGCTCGTACGACTGAACGGCCGTGCCGACGAGAGCAGCACGGCGGATAAACTAGCCAGCATCTGGATATCTGCACGCATTTCTGTCCATGCAAAAATCTGGCTGACCAACCAGGAAGCACCCAGTCTTGATCGGTTTCTCATTGAGTTGACGAAGGAGCTGGCTTCTTTCTTTGAATAGTCGAGCGTTGATTGCGAGCGACTGCGCAGAAAATGGTTGGCCTGTCGTGCAATAGCGGGGATGTCGACGTCCAGAAGCTTGACATCATGCACCGAAGATACCGCCCTGGTTAAAGCTCTCCTCTTGCTGTTTACCTCTGGTGGCGTTGTGGATACATTTGGCAGACTTTCAATGCCGTGAACTTTCGGCGATGAGACCACGCAGTTGTCGCTCGTCTGAACAAGCACGGACAGGAGGCTCCAGATGTTAGCGACATCGTCCAAGCCGACATCTCGCGCTACTTCAGCGTTCGCGATCGACGAGTCTACTGCGGCCTGCTCCGAATTACAAGTGACCTGATAATCGTGGGCCATCTCAGGTCTGAAATGAATCAGATCGTTGACATTGCGAATGCTGACAATGACCGTAGGTTGGTCTTGACCAGGGTGCACCAAGTTTTGCATCGGCGCAAATCTTTCGGGCCAAGATCGATCGCTCGGGTTCGAAAGGTCGAACAGACTAGACTTATAGTCAACATCGTGCGTAACGTCTTCCCGCGAGCCCACGCTGTCAGTCTCCGAATCTTCATAGTCATGTCCTTCAACGGCAAGGTTTCCAAAGAGAGGGAACAGCCGCGAAGCTTTCGTGAAACGCTCTTCAGGGTCATCTGGCGAGAGCCCGTTCATGTTTGCGGACTTCATCCGAGGTTTTGGAGGGAAATAGGTTATCAGCCGTCCGCTCGGAGAGAAGAACGCACCACAGGACTTTGGGAGTGGGACGTTGGCGCCTCCAGGCATCATAAGAGTACCGCTGCCTTTGAGCGCATCGCCGTCGAACGTTTCCTCATCTGAATCACTATCGTTCATAGCTGTGGAGGGCAGTGACCCAAACGACTCATTTTGCGGGGGAGGTAGAAGTATGTCATCGCCTAGAGCTGGAAATGTGGATGGTGACGGTCCTCGTGAAGGAATCGTTGGCGATAAGAAAGGCATAGACGTCTCTTCGCCGTTGATTCTCGGAAGCTCCAAGCTAGAAGTCATTGCCTCGACAGGCGGCGCTATCGGGAGCGCCGTTGACGCGGAATGGTCTGAAGTGCTCGTCGTGGGACGGCTGCGTGGTGAATAGCGCAGCCTTTTGTAAGCACTTTTACGTTTCCTTGAACGTTTCTCTTTGCGAGTGAGTGCAACGGACATGAGGAGCGGATACATTGTTCTTGACGGCTTCTGACTTGTCCCTGGATTGATAGAGCCTAGCTGGCCTTGAGTGTTCGCACACTGGCCTTCTCCACTCGAAATCTGGAATGCTTCATTAAATGAAGAATCAGCATCTTGCTGTGTCATGGCGCGCATGTCAGACAGCTTGTTTGTATTTTCGCTGAGCTTAGGGCAAGCCGTGTCACCAAGCTGCCGCATTACTTCACTGGGAATGACAGAGCATTCTACTCCGCGGCGACTGATAGCCATCACCTTGATGGTGTCTCCTCCGAGAATCAAAGTGAAGGATTCAGCCGGGTTCGACAACTCGTACTCCCAAATCGAACCGTCGTTTTCGATTGATCGCAGGTCTTTAAACAGCCGCAGATATCGAGCAGATTGGCCCAAAATCATGATCGCGGTTTCGCCAAAAGCACACAAGTAGGATGGGGTATCCCCATTGATAGACTCCGACAGCTTAAGAGTTTCTGGAAGTATGCCATCCAGATCACCAAATAGTCCGTCATCGAGACTGTCGTCTGGTCCTGTGACTTCAGCTCCTGCCGAATCGCCGCCTTCGTACTCCTCGATCCGGCCGTTTGCAGTAACAGCCAGCAAACTGGAGAGCGAGTGCTGCCGCCAGGAGAGAGATCGCACTGGATCGTCGAAGTGATCGCGCGTTGCAACAAGCTTCATGTTCATACTTGCGTCCCAAACGCTGATACTCTGGCTATTGCATGCAGCTAGCATTGGCGGATTTGTGCTGCACCATGACAACAGATAGCAATGCGAAGTACCAGTAAACAACAGAGACTGTGGCTGACTCAGGTGCCCCAAATGCCAGATGCTGATGTGACCGTCCACGTGCCCGAGAGCCAAGATATCGGGATCGTGGCTCGCCCATGCCGAGGCGGTGATTGACCTCCCACTTCCATGGATGGTAGAGATTGGCGAGTCAGCTCTGATGTCCCAAATAGTGGTCCTGCTCCCCAATGAGACGGAAAGTAGGTTTGCTCTACTAGGGGAAAAGGCCAATACAGGACTCTTTCCGATTGTATCAGGCCGCAATGAAAGACACCGTTTCTCGAAGGTACAATCAGGGTCGAGTCTTGCCACAAGTATCGAGTGACCTTGAGCGTAGGCGGCATATGATCGATTTGAGGCGAGCTGTGCGGTCCCAGTGGCGCGATTGGACGCGTCCAAGCGCCGGATGTCCGGTCTGCCCATCTACCATCTCATTGAATGTACTTGTTCGGTCAAACCATGACACGCGACATATTCTTTTAAGATTCTGATTCCCGATGCCGCTGTTGTCCGATGAAGGGTACTGAAGAACTGCGGTTGCATTCTTCCCTGATGAGAGCTTGGGGCTTCGAGGGCTCGCATCATGCTGCCTGACGCAGGATCCACTGCGCTTTATGCTTGGCAGAGCCATCTTGAGACGTCAGGCGTCTCTGGACAGCGGGACCGGAGCTTAGAGACGCAACTCTAGCAACTGAAAGCAACGGACCACAATTGCCTTGGACTTAGTTTTCATTTCTCTGTCGACACCAGAGACACATCCTGCCGCATGCATTAGCGGAAAAACCTTGGTAGCGCGCAATGGTTCGCAAAAGCAGTTCGCGCATAGCGTTGCCCCGCTAATCCCCCTCCAGTCTCAATCACTTCGGCCTTACCTCTCCTGCGTTCGCAGCACGCTCACGGCCGCCCTCTCGCTCTCAAACTTCGCTTCGCAAGCAAGCGAAAGACACAATGTTCCCGAAATCGAAGCAAGAACTTCGCCTGAGCTCATCCTCAATCCGTTAACAGTATCCCGCAACCAAGAAGAGCGTGTCCTCATCGAACCCTCCGTAAACAGCGTGCGCGTCAGCATAAGGATAAAGCAGGCAGACGAGATTGAGAACATCTTGGTTCACAAATTCACGAGATTCTTGACGCAAAGAGCGGAGCCATTCTTCATTCTGAGGAGGAAGCCCATTGATGTAGGCTGAAAGGCATCAATCGATACGATAGAGGCGATGGTTAACATGCGGCAGGGCTACGACATCTCTTTCCTGATCACGAACTTCCACACTGAGGAAATGCTCAAGCACAAGCTAGTCGACTTCATCATCCAGTTCATGGAGGATGTCGACAAGGAGATCTCGGAGATGAAGCTCTTCCTGAACGCGAGGGCACGTTTCGTAGCCGAGAGCTTCTTGACACCGGTAATCCTAACAATACGCGTACAAGGAGCGGGATGCTGACATGTGACAGTTTGACTGAGGCAGCTATTGATGATGAGAACCACGACTAGTTTCAGCAAGTCTCGATACGGTTGCGCAATATTGTAGCACACGGTCATCTGAGCCGGTCAGATAAATGCCGAGTAGATCGCAAAAAGCTAGTGTTCGTAGGAAGCTTGCTGTTAGTGTTTCATCAAGTATTGAAGAAGCCCGGCCGTCTCCAATTCACAACCTAAGGTCCATCTTGCCCACTGTCTCATATATTGAGTCTGCGCGACGCATTTGTAATCGAATACAGAGCAATCCAAAGGCTGCTTAAAGACACCTTCACTACCGAGAGGCGTCGTCTCATGCTAGGCTCATTCGAGCTTCCCGCTTGATCGATTTTTGTTTGAGCCAGAATGTGGAGGGTTCTGATCAGAGAAGCAATGACCGCCGGGCTGTTCGCATTCCTTTCGCCAATGAAGTAGATACCAAGGCTTATCGACTGCAAGCAAAGAGACTTGCCATCCTTTCTATCCACTAAAAACTCAACCTCCAGCGCCGCCCTCCTCCCCCTCCTCACATGTCTCTAACCCCACATGCCCCCTAATCCACTGCAACACCGTCCGATGCCACAACAGACTATTCTCTGGCGCCAGCACAAAATGGTTCTCATTGGGGAACGTCAGCAATTTGCTCTCCACACCCCTTGCTTGCAGCACATTAAACGCCGCCAGGCCCTCCGAGATGCAGATGCGGTAGTCTTTCGAGCTGTGGATCACGAGCTGCGGGGTTTGCCAGTGCGAGAGGTGAGCGGCGGGGTCCCAGCGGTGCCAGGAGGAGCTGGAAGAGGAGGCGAAGGGGTGAGGTGGGCGGGCGAAGGGTGGGTCGTACCAGGGCGTTCCACCAAGGTCGTAGAGGGGAAAGTAGAGCTCTTCTGTCGACAGCATGTTGGTAAGGCTGAAGATGCCGTCGTGGCAGACGAGGGCGCGGAACTTGCGGCCGAGGGGGTGGCCTTGGATCCCTGTTGTTGTGAATCGTTAGTGAGACGAAGATCGATGGGGAGAACTTTGCACTCGAAGGCCTCGGGGAGAGTCTTACAGTTGATCATGTACCCGCCATAGCTCGCGCCGAGCGCGACAGCGCGATCGACGTCGGCTCCGTGCAGGTTCGCGCCAACCCAGTCGAACACGTTCTCTAGGTCACCGTAGGGATCGCCGCCCCAGTTCCTGTTGATGGCGTCCGTAAAGGCCTGCCCGTAGCCCGTCGAGCCTGTGATGTTGGGCGCCACGACGATGAAGCCCTGCTCCGCGAAGACGGCCGGGTTCCACCGCGTCGACCAGCTGTCGCCCCAGGCGCCTTGCGGGCCGCCGTGGATGAGGAAGGCGACAGGGTAGCGCTTGGAACTATCGAAGTTGCTGGGCTTGAGGACCCAGGAGTGGACCTTTTTGGTCACTTTGGGGTTGCTCGCGGGCGTCCAGATGGAAGACACTTGCTTGGTTTTCAGGCCGAATTTGTTTCCTTCGCTGGAGTTGGAATGGCTCCAGAAAATGGAGTTCGTGGCTTCGGATCCATTGGATCTCACTTCAATGATGCCGTAGTAGGAGTTGTCGATGAGGGACGAGCCTGAAAAGAAGATTTTCCCTGCATCTTGCAGCGGGACAAACTCGCCCACGGAACCCGCTTTAGTGAGACACAGAGGCGAGTACTGGCCTGGTGCAATCAAATACAGCCGAGCGTGGCCCATATCCTCCGCGACGGCCAGAATTCCCTTACCATCGGCAGTCCATGAGATTGAAGACGGACTCCTATCCCAGCCAGCTTGAGAAGCAACAACCGCAGTCTCGTTCGACGCTCGAAGATCTGCTGAGTCCAGATCGCCGACGACGAAAATCCTGTTCTGATCGGACTCGTAGCCATTTCGTCGCATGGACAGGAAAGCCACCTGGAGTTCGTCGGGGGAGAAGACAGGTGAGGTAGAAGCGCCCTCAAAGCCCTCAATCGTCACTCTCTTTGGCTCTGCCTCCACGGCTTCCGTCCATGTGTCCACGGTCAGAAGGTAAACGTTGCATTTCGTGTTCAAAGCAGGGTTCAAGTCCGGATCCTTCGAGACAAATACAATTCCACTAGAGCTCAGGTCAAAATTATCGGTGCTACCGAACGGCTTCAGCGGACATTCCAGTGTCGTGCCCTTGAGAGCGTTTGTGAGGGGCGAAAGTTCCAGCTGCTTCCCATCCCTAGCTTTACTGAGCTTGCCGTACCAGAGGGCATTCTTCTCCTTACCTTCATACTCGTCCCAATGCCTCACGTACAAGCTCGTATACAGCTTGCCACTGCTTTGCGGCTTGTCGGCTTTCTCCGGGTTGAACAGCTCGCCTTTCGCGTCCGACTGCGCAGATAAGACCACGGCATATTCGTCGTCGCTCAGCTTTGTGACCTTAAGATTCCCAGCTGGCGCATTGACCGAGGCCACCTCATAGTGGCTTTCATTCGAGCCTCTCAAGAAGCTGCTCAAGCTGCCGTGATACAGATCCGTGGTGCCAGCTTTGCCACTCTGAAGCCACACGAAGCTATTCTCGTCGAGCCAGTTGATGGCTTCGGCTCCCTCGCACAAAAGAAGTGTGCTTTCATTGGTCTTCGTATCAAGAACCCGCAGTTCTGTTGTCTTCTTGTGAGTGTCAAAGCTGTATGTGCTGACGGTGAACAGAACGTGGGTTCCACTCGGGTTTGGGACCCCGGATGAACGCCGTGGAGCGCTGAGCAGCACCTCAGGACCGAAGTGTGAAGCTCGGATGGTCATGGCAATCGTGGGCAATAATCTAGCTCAATGTTTGTGGTGCAATGGTTCGTCAATGGAAGGATGATAGATCTATTGTGGCCTTGTCCGTGAACAACACGCGTCGACACGCTCCCCGCACTGCAAGCAACCCCTCTGCGGAGCGGGGTCGACATAAGCACCCAAATGGTCGTAATCAGACGAGCGCATCGTGACTTGTAGGCACAGAGTTCACACCAGGCGAAGAGCAACTCAAGTCAAGTCAATTTCTGTATTGGCTCAAATAGATGTCACTGGAAACCCAACAATGCAGCTACGACAATGATGTCGACTACAAGATGCGATCGATTTGAACGATTGGAGTCAATTGTAACACCATCTGCAGTGGTGGGTCATAAAGGCTCGTGGTAGGGAAGAAGGTATGGATGCTTGTTTGTAATCTCTTACACGCAGATCGTTATACAATGACATGAATTTACACACTTTCATTCTAACACATTGCGTGCCCTCGCCTCTTCGACACTGCTTTCCCAGTCTGTTCTGCCGAGATAGATGAACTCGATAAGTGCCACTAGCCCTAGTGCGATAGCAACACCGGTCCACAAGCCCCAAAGACCCCAGTCGAGACCAAACGTGGTGCCAAAGCTGATTGGCATCGCTATCGCGTAATAGCAGAACAGCTGCACATAGCCGCCGAAATGCTGCTTGCCAAGGCCTCGCAGAACGCCGTTGCACAATGCGGCCAGGGCATCGAAGAGCTGGAAAGCGGCACAGAGCGGTAATACAGCAGCGGTGAGCTCGACCACAGCCTCGTCCGAAGTGAACAAATAGGGAATGTAGTCTTTTAAGGCGCTGAGTAGGACGACGTTGAAGATTCCGATGACAAGGGCGCCATAGAAAGCGACTTTCGTCGTCAACTTGGCTGCATCGGCGAGTGTAGCTCCAATGAGATTAGCGACGCGCGTGCTGGCTGCGATACTTAGCGGGAACGGAATCTGGAAGGTGATATTGGTGAGAGTCGCAAGGACACTTTGGGCTGCGAGGACTTCGACGCCGAAACGGGAAGCAGCGAATGTGAGGATCTCAAAGGCGAGTACTTCTGCCTCGACCATGATCACGCCTGGTAGCGCCAGCTTGACCATCGGATCCCAGTTGTGGAACGCTTTCTTGGTGAAGCCGTTCCAGCAGCTCATTCCGTTCTTGCTGAAGAAACGGACATATATGAACAGGCCAAGCGGAAGGCAATTGTCGGTGATTGCTACAGCAATGGGTGCGCCGACAAACCCAAGGTTCAGCTTCCATACCAGGAACCAATTCAGGAATGCATTGAAGGGGCTCAAGAGAACCAGAACATAAAGCGAGGCAGAGAACATTCCTTGAGCCTGCACGAAGCGTTTCCCCGCCTCGAACGCAGCGTAGCCTGGCGCTCCGCAGAGCACAATTTTGAGATAAAGACCGGCGAGTTCGGCGACTGCTCGCTCGGGCACGATGGCGAGGAGAATCTTGTCTGCCAGGAGCCATATGACAGCGATTGGAATAGTCACTGCCCAGAGGAAATAGATCATCCTCTGCATTTGCAGCCCAACAAGTTTCTTCTTGCCACTTCCGTAAGCCTGAGGGCAAAGAGTATCAAGGCTGGTAGCAAGTCCCTGGTAGACGGCATAGCCAGTGATGTTGGCCGTCATCGTGGCCAGACTCACTGCTCCAAGCTCTGCGGCGCCGATGTGGCCCAAAGTGAACACCGAAGCGACGGTCAATGAGTATTGAAGCAGGAAGGTTGCCATAAGCGGGAATGCATATCCAGAAAGTACCTTCGCCTCACGCTGCCATGTTGTCTGGATCTTTCCATCCCTGACCGCCTCTTCCCATCGTGTTGAGATAGTCTTTGGGTCGTCCTGCCCGCCGTAGGGACGGCTTGTGTCTCCAAGCAATGGAGCTCTTTCAGCGGATCCTCCGTCCGCACCAGCAGTGTGCACTTGATCAACTATTTTTCCCTCTCCTCCTGGAATCGGAAAGCCGAACCAACTCTTCCTCCTCTTCCCTTCGCCTTCCGCTCCCTGAGCATGTTTTGGAGGAATCAAATTGTTGTCCCGCAGGAGACTCCTCTCCTCCTCCATAGCCTTTTTCCTGTCGTCCCTCGACAACCTCCTTCCGAGATCCCTCCCTCGAATGCTCCCCATAGTCCCAAACTCCATTGGCATCATTGCTCTGTTGCCCGCCGGCACGAAACTGTTCCTTCGCTCAGGCCAACAGAGCGAATGCTGGGACTGTCCGACCGGTGCAGAGGTTGACAGCAACTCTTCCTCATCTTCGTCTTCGCTCTCCGCCACACCGCTGTCCAGATCCTCCTCCCCATCTTCAAGATCTCTCTCCAGACTCGCCCTCGCAATCGGTGCCATATCCCTCCAGCTCGACCCAAGCGAGCGGCTAAGGGCGCCGCCGCCGACCGGGACCAAGCCCGCGGCGACAGGCTTCGGGCGCGTCATTGTCCTCCACGATCTTCTTTGAAGGCCAATGTGCACGTCGAATGCGAAGAGCGGACGTGAAGAAAGTGGGGTGCGAGATGCAAGGGTAGCTCTGTAGATAAGGTGATCTGAATAGAGTTCAATGTTGGGTCTAGCCAAACCTTACCGTCTTGATGCTTTGGTGGTCCGTGGTGTTCTTGCGAGCCTCGACCACCTCTCTCATCGCTCATCTGCAAGCCTGAGATCCATGACTTCTATAAAACAGTTGTTGGATCTAAGTATATCCATTCTCCGGATAGAAAGGAGTTACGTGATGCTACCTTTTTCATTAGCTATCAAGACCGCTCTCCTACCCGGAGTCTAAACACATTCATACTAGAACGCGTCTTGGTCTTACACAGCCTCTTGACTTTTGGACACGCGATAGTCTATGCTTATCGTACCATCATTTCGTCCGGCAGCTTGTAGAGGCAACTGCACGATTGAACTCGCTAAGGTATCCTGGCTCGAGAACGTCGCATGAGACGCTGTGCCATGCCTCCGATCTTCCTTCGATCCTTCTCAACGGGGGACGACCTATCAATGCCTCTCAAGCTCGCAAGATGCATTGCTCAATTGGCTCTGACCGGGAGAGGCCGCGATCGCCTGGAAGGCATTCAGTACTGGCCGTGTAGCTCAGTCAATGCATGACGCCAAGTGATTACTATGCAATCACTCTGATGCTCCCTTGTTCACTCATCACGAGCTGACTGCTTGCTCGTCAGCGAGGATCATTGAGCCGTATAAGGACTTCTTCCTGGCCTGTTTCTCATATCTTTTGCATACATTTTCCCTGAAGTTTACTTAAAATGGGGCATCTCTATCCTCGTGAAGGCGGACCTGCTGACTTCGTTAGCGATATGTCCAACGGGACGAGCATCCTCGCGAGGGCGAGTGTGCCAGCTCTCCTTTGTCCCCCGGGAACGAAGGTGCACATTCTCAACCTGGGAACGATGCGGGTCGACGCAGGGTGGTACGTCCAGCCTGCCTACTATCACTGAGCAGTGAGTTTCACGGACTTCATCCTGACATGCTTCAGGCTCCTTCGTGGCGCCAACAGCAGTAGTGCAAGCGACAGCAATCCCGAAAACCAAGGCCGCGATCTTATCATAGCAGCAACGCTGATCGAACACCCACACATGGGGCTCATCCTGTTCGAGACCGGCTGCGCTGAAGACGTCGAGATTGTAAGTGTCCGGACAAACAGAACTATCCCGCAGAACAAGACTAACGAACGCGATGTAACAGGAATGGGGCGCTCCACTTACCGACCTCTTCCCACGCACAGTCTACACAGAAGAAATGAAGCTACCAAACGCCATCAAAGCCACCGGGAACGACATCAAAGACGTCAAAGCAATCATCATGGGCCACCTCCACCTCGACCACGCCGGCGGCCTCGAGCACTTCTTCGGCACCAACGTCCCCAGTAAGCTACCAAGCCGCCTCCCCATACCCAAAACCCCAACAGCTAACCTCCCCCGCCACCTCCAGTCTACGTCCACGAAGAAGAATTCAAACACGCCACCTGGTCCGTCGCCACCAAATCCGACTCCGGCGTCTACCTCGCCTCCTACCTCTCCCTCACAGCCCTCAACTGGCAGACCTTCAGCACCTCGCCCTTCCACCTCTGCCAAGGCCTCACGCTGCACCACAGCCCCGGGCACACGCCGGGCCTGTGCATGCTGCAGATCAACCTCGCGCGCGACGGCACCTTCCTCTTCACAACGGACCAGTACCACGTGCGCGAGAACTACGAGGACGCGAAGCCGCAGGGGTGGCTGGCGAGGGACCACAACGCGTGGGTGCGCAGCCATCAGATGGTGAGGAATCTCGTGGAGCTGTTTGGGGCGAGGCTGGTTTTCGGGCACGACATGGAGACTGTGAGGGCGTTGACGGCGGAGACGAAGGTTTTTGAATGAAGCGTCTCCGACCGCGCCTGCTTGCGTTCAAGTCGGGACTGCCGCGAGCACGAAGTACGATTGAAGATGCGTGGGGGGGCCTGCGGTGCGGCGGCCCTTGGCTGTGCGTTTCCCTACTTCCAGCAGCATGAAGTCCAGTTTTGTGAGTGAATGATGTCCCAGTGGAAGCAACCAATCTCAGTAAGACTGGTAAGAGCATCGGCAGGAAGTGCAGTATTACACGTGAGGGATAGGGTAGCGTGAGCTTGTTTGTTGTCAAGTATAATTTCATAAGTCTACATTTCCTTGTGAGGGACTTGAGGCTTTCTCAGGGAATCCAGCCGATCTTAGCAGGCTGTCTGTGATCGTAGTATCATCGAGGGGTAAAGGCTTGGGAAAGCTTTCCTCAAGCGCAGCACGATCTCAACAGGTGATAAGATGATACCAGCTTCGATGGGGCTGTGAAGGGGAAGGAAAGTGACGAAGGGGATGAGTAGTGATATAGGCGGGGAGTAAGAAGGAGAATTGTGGCTGTGTTCGAAGTGAAATGTGAGTAACGATAAAGATTCTGTCTACATCCCTCAATACGCTCCATCAAAGCGTTATGGTTCAAAACAAGCGTACCCACCATTATATCCGAGGAGCTGCCACATATTTTAGTGGCGCAATGCAGTAAATAGATGCAACCCGTTCCCCCAAAAACGCCCAAACGCCCAACCGAAACATCTACAACGCCTCAGAGCTCCCCCCTACTCGGGAACTTGAACTCCCAAGTCCTCTCCGGCACCGGCCTGCCGATCCATTGCGAATACAGCCTCCAGGCCTCCGCCAGCAGAATCTCGCCCGCGCGCTTCGGGAAAATCGCATACGACCGCAGCACGTACTTGATCGCGCGCCAGACGAGCGAGAGTTCCTGCCGGAAAGCCTCGGCGATTGTGGGCTGTTTGCGGGGTGTTTTCTCGGCTTTAGTGGCGAAAGCGTCGCTGTCGAGATCGTCGAAGTCGTCCAGCTCGTCGAGGTCGTGGGGTTGGGGGTTGGGCGAGGGTTGGGAGGCTTCCTTGCTAGAAGGTGAGGGGACGCCGTTTGCTTCGGCGGCGACGGATTCGCGGAAGAATTCGAGGGCCTTGAGGGCGCTGCTGATCTTGTCGAGGGTATTGATGAGCGCGACGAGCTCGGTGCGGCGGAGCAGGGGCTTCTCGTCGCCCTCGTGGCCGTTACCGAACTCAAACAGCACCTTCAGCGCTGTCCCAAACCCGTTCGTCTGCAACTTGCCCCACAGGCGGCACTTGTCGCAGCCGACGCAGTCCATGATGCGGCTGACGTTGCGGAAGCGGTTGCGGAAGTCCTCCTTCAGCTCGATGCCGCCGAGCGTGTTGTCCGTGAACATGACGCTCTCGTCGAAGATCTTGGGGCCCTCCGGCACGACGTCCGCGAGCGTGGTGATCATGCGCTTCGTCAGCGCGTCTTGCTCTGGGTCGCCCGTGCAGAAGGTGTAGTCCTGGACGTAGTCGCGGAGCTTGCCGACGGCGCGGAGGACGAAGGCGTAGTTGAAGTAGAGGTTGGAAATCCTCTCTGGGTAGTTGTGCAGGCGTTCTTTGTAGCATTCCAGGTTCGGGCCCCACTTGCCGGTCGATTGATTGAGGTAGTCGTAGCACAGATGTGTCGAGATCGACGCGTGCATGCCGGAGATAACGCGGTAAAACACCCTCTTCTCCAAGCACTCGTCCTCAAAGTCCAGGCTCTCCAGCGGCGCCCCAGACAGCTGCGCCTGCTCCCTCCCATGCGCCTTCATGACTTGCCTGAAATCCTGCGCCGCGAGCGCCTGATTCTGCGAGAAAGACTGGAAAGGCGAAAGCCCAGGTGAGCTGACGCTCTGCGGCTCCGTGGGCTTCGAGAAACAATTCTCCCTGTAAATCGTCTCCCAGATCTTATGCGCGCCCTCGCCCGAGTAGCCCGTGAACCGCTCCGGGTTATTCACCAAACTGACATAGTCCCCCTTGGCGCTCGCGCTCTCGTCCTCCGGCACGCAGTAATCCCTCTCGTCGCACTCATCATCGTACTCCACCACACAGCTCTCGCCCACCGCCTCGCCCAGCTCCCCCTGCAGCGGCCTCTTAAGCTCCACCTGCTGTTTGCGCGGCGGATGGTGCGCCTTGGGCCCCTCGAGCCGACTGAGCTCCTCCGCCTTCCATATGTCCGGAATGTCCTCTTCTTTCTCCAGCGTCGTGACGGCGCACGCGACGTTGCCGCAGAGGCCCTCGTCGTCGCCGAAGAAAGGGCAGTTCTTATTGTAGAGGTTCAGCCGGTAGTAAGAGAAGAAGTCGGTGTTCTTGGCCAGATTGCGCACGTAGGGGTGCACGCGGCTGTTGAGCGTGTCGAGGTCGCCGTAGGAGGCGCATGCGTCGGAGACTTTGGCTTGAGGCTCGAACTGGGAGGGGAGTTAGCGGTTGTTGGGAGGGGAAGGGCCTGGAGGATGAGGACTCACTGCGCAAGTGTCTGGACTTGAATTTGAAGATGCTGAAGAAGGGCTCTGAGCGGTGCATTCGCCGCTGAAGAGTGCGAAGACCGCGAGGTAGAAGGCCCGGGTGGTGGCGGACTTCATGACAGCCGACTTTCCCAAGGTCGATGTCAAAGCAATTGACGGTCCTGATCGACCCTGCGACGCTGGAAATGCAGCCTCTGGAAAGCAGAGAGACCCCTGACAAGCCTGTTCACCACTGTTCGCAGACCTTCAAGAGATCCGCAAAGGGCAGCGAAAGAGACAAAGAAAGTAAGGCTTTGCGATGCGACTTCGACAGACGGAATTTATGACGAAAGATGGAAGAGACAGGGTATATGTACAATCGTGAAGACGGGAGTGGTGAAGAATAGCAGAAGTGCAAACGAGAGAGGGAGAGATAGGCTGCTGTCAAGTCATACTAATCGTGGTGAGAGAGGGCGGCCGGCACATGGGGTTATTAATCGCGAGCGAGCGATGCAATACCTGTCATCAAGGCGCAAGCGCAGGGTCAAAGGCTAATAACAAGGCACCCATCGACGAGTTCGCCCACAGCCCGGCCGGCGCCCCCCGGCCCAAAGCGAGAGACCACCGCGCGCCCCGGCCCGCTGCCGCCGCCGCACCAGCGCGGTGGCTTCACCGAGCGCCCGCCGTGCTTTCTTTCGCTGCGGACAGGATCTCTGGCGAAGTTCTCTTCCTCCCGTCACTCAATTATTCCACACTGGAATGAATCCTAGCGCGCACGACGCGTAGGCGGGCGTCTTCGAAAAGGAGGAGCGCCCGGCCGCCTGCCAAATGGTACGTTCAACATTTCTTTCCAATCCGGATCCGGCCACGCACGAGAGAAGAAACACCGTGTACAAAGATGAGATCCAAATCACCGTACAGCCTTAGGAAGAGCCGTATGAAATTCGCGACGCATCGACAAATGCTTGTCGTAATGTTTATATATGGGATTACTGAAAACATGCACGATTTTCTCTCTGTCGTTCTGGCTGGCGCGGAAAACTTGCATGAGCATTGTCAGCTAACGATTAGAAAAGCAGGACGACGTGGTTGAGAAACTAGGACATCAAAAAGTCATGTCAAAGCGCGATACGGAGAATACAACGTTTCTTTGAGATCTCATCATTTACATTCTTTTGATCTACATAATCTTCGTGGACATCACAATCGCCGCCGCCGCCTTTGTAAGCCGCTGATTTACTCAAGGCCAAAGCAGTTGGCGTAGTAAGTCACCGTGGACGCCCAGTCGGCGAAGATCTTGGTGACACCGACCTTCTGCGCAATAGCATCAATGACCTTGAACTCGTCGCCGTCCCTGCTGATCAGGTCCGAGATGCTGGAGTAGTAGTATCCGCCGCCGGCGATGGAGAGCGGGCCAGAGCGCTCGAAAGACCAGGTGATGAGCTCGAGGCCAGCCTCCTTCGCGGTAGTAGCGTAAGTGGAGGGAACGATCTCGCCGGTGGCGTTGTCGGCGGTGACGAGCTGGTAGATGGAGGGCGCCATGATCTTGACGCCGCGCTCGGCGAGGCCGGGCAGCGAGGCGACGGCCTCCGCGTAGCCGTCGTCGGACAGGTCGGCGCGCTCGTCGAGGTAGACGGCCTGCTCGCCGTAGGCCGGGGTGTTGTCAATCCAGTAGAAGATGTCCTCGTCAAGGAACGACTGCAGCCAGACGCGCTTGGGGTCGATCTCGTACTCGTCGAAGGTGTCGGCGATCTGCTGGATGAAGTCCTGCTGCGTGTAGTTGCCCTCGAACTCGCTGGAGGTGAAGGGCATGTCGATCTCGGGCGTCTTGGCCTCGGCGGTGAAGTTGAGGCCATACGCGTCAACCTGCTCAATCTGCTCCTTCAGGGACATCGGCTCCGCGCAGCTGTAGGAGTACATGTTGGTGCGCCAGTCGGGGGTGGTGCCGATGCGGCCGAAATAAGGGCTGGAAGCGTTGATGGAGACGGCGTTGAAGGTGGTGGCCTCCATCTCCGCGCACAGGCTCTTGTACTCTTCCAAAGTGATGTCGCTGGTGCAGCACTTGGCGCTGGCCTCGGTGCCATTCTCAGGGTTGGCGGGCGTGAACGGCTCGGTGCACTTTGCGGCAAGCTCGGGCTTGGTCAGGATGTTGGTGGTGTAGTGCAAGTCGCAGTTGGAGTGACGGCAGACAAGCTCCCTGTCCGAGGTGAAAGAGACGTCGCACTCAATGATGCCTGTCGGTGGTCAGAAATCAATGCGGTTCACGATGCTTCCATTGAACCTCACCAGCTCCCATGCGCGCAGCCGCGTCGTAACCTTGCCTGCTGTGCTCGGGGAACTCCAGTGGAGCGCCTCTGTGAGAGACAGAGAAGCTGGAGGTGGACTTGGGCTCGTTCTTGCACGAGTCCAGCTTCTCCTTCAAAGGGCTGTCCTCCATGTCATCGACCAGGTAGTACGGGCGAGGGCCCAGCTGGACCAACAGGCCATTGTCGCTGGGCGGGCCACCATGGTGCTTCCAAGGCTTGGGTCCCTTCTTGTTACCCGGGTTCTTGCCGTAAGTGGGAGCGGCGACGGCGAGCTCAACAGCAGCGCTGAGAGCGAGGACCGCGGTGAGAGCAACCATGTTTCCTAGCTGGACGAGCCGAGATTGACAGAGACGAGCGTGGAGAGGATTGGGCTGGAGGTGGAAAGACGACAGGAGCACAAGGATCTACGGCAGGGCACGAGGGCGCTCTTGTAAGCTCCCCATCGGCAGGGCGTGCCGTCGATTGACTTCTGCGCTGAACATGCGTTCCTGCAGCCCTTCCATAGCGCGGGAACGGTAGCAGCGCGCGTGGTGTTATCGCAGAAGGTGTATGGACGGCGCCAGAGTTTATCGAGCTGGGACCTGCAGCGATGACGCTGCCGAGGCAGAGATGAAGTGTGGAGCCAGCGGACGCTTGCAGGAAAGCCACAGGAAGACCGCGGACAGGCCAACGGCGTGTAGCCTTTGCTTCTCCCATGCCGTCCTTCCTCGCTTCGCCGGTGCGAGTGCAGCGGGCAGAGTCCGCCTAGCGCGCGTTTGTCTGAGGAGCCCGTCCGCCACGTGCTGCAACAACAGGAAGTGATGTGCCTTCAGGGCTCCTCAACGCCGCCATGCTTCAACAGATCAGCCATTGCCAAGCTCCGGCCGCGGTAGGACATAACTCTGTAGCCATGAAGCCCCCCTCATACGCCCAGAGAAGCAAAGAAACACCTCTGGCATGCGGGCCTGGAAGATCCCCTCTGCACCAGCTTGACCAGACCACACCCCACCAAGACCGCCCCACGGCGGAGCACAGTAGCATCTGAAGCTCCCATGAAGATCATCTCGCTGTCCAGCATTGTTACGGCCATGTTCACGCAGCTCCAGCTAACTTGCGCTCGGAACAAGCTCAGGAGGCTGCTTGGCGTTAGAGACATAGTAAATATCGTGCTGTACGTGGTCTGCACATGCATTCGTTTCAGGATGCCTAGAACAATTGCAGCCTGCCGACAACAGCAAGCGGTCAGCACTGGCGATCTCACTTCTCCCGTGTCGCATGACGTGTGCAACTTGCAGGGCATGCGCCTCGTTTCACCACCACAAGGCACAAGCCCACAAGCTTCGGAGACTGACTGGCCTGAGGCTCAGCAGAGTGAAGCCTGGTACAGGCGGTGTTTGTCAATGCTGTAAGCTCACCGCGACAGCTCTCCAGAGCTTCAGCTTACTATATCCTTCACTCTCACCTTCAACAAAATCGTAGCACAGCATCTCACCCATCACTACGAGAACAGTACTATCACAGTCGCCACAGCGATAATCTCACCGCGATAATCTCACCGCAGCTGGCCTGCAGATAACAAGCCACACCTGTAAGCATCCGTCATGTCGTTCCTGTTCGACAAGGCCAAGCAGGCTCTCCAGGATGTCGAGAAGACCGTCAGGGAGAATGTAGCAGGCGGCGAGGGCGTGCTGCCCGCCAACGTCCACGCCCACACTCACAGCACGCCGGAGTGCTCAGACCGTGACAAGCATCATATGCACCGCTTCCAGTCTTTCGCGCCACAGCGAGAGGGCAATGAATCTAAGTGGTACGTCGACGGCTGCTCCTACATGTGGGCGGTCAGCGTCGCACTGGAGCACGCGAGAGACAGCATCTGGATCCTCGACTGGTGGCTCAGCCCGGAGCTCTACCTTCGTCGCCCACCGGCGAAGCATGAGCAATACAGACTCGATCGACTGCTGTTTGCCGCTGCTGAGCGTGGCGTCAAAGTCAATATCATCGTCTACAAGGAGGTCACGCAGGCTTTGACGCTGTCCAGCAGTCACACCAAACACTGGCTCGAGGACAATGACAAGACCGGCAACATCAGGGTCTTCAGGCACCCGGACCACCTGCCGGACAAGCAGACTCTGGCTTCGTCGTTTCTGTCGAGCATTAAGCAGGCCGGCATGAGTCCGGCGAAGCTGAGTCAGCTGCCGGGAGATGCTCTGAAAGGAATCTACGGAGTCACTGACGGCAATGTCCTCTACTGGGCCCACCATGAGAAGCTCTGCCTCGTCGACGGTAACATCGCTTTCATGGGCGGGCTCGACTTATGCTACGGAAGATGGGATACTCACCAGCATAGCATCGCCGACGCACACCCTGGAGACCTCGACCAGATCATCTTTCCTGGCCAAGACTACAACAACGCCCGCATCATGGATTTCCAAGATGTGCAGCATTGGCAGAATAACAAACTTGATCGCAAGTACAACAGCCGCATGGGCTGGTCCGACGTCAGTCTCTCCCTGAGAGGGCCTATCGTCGAAGACCTGAAAGACCACTTCGCCCAGCGCTGGAACTTCATCTACTACGAGAAATACGCTGTTCGCAAGGTCGAAGGTGTACACCCTCTCCCTTATAGGCCGAGTCGCGCCGGCATAATCGGCCACCCTTACCAACAGGCTGAGCCTGGTGCTGAGCCAGAAGGTGAGGGCCAGTATCAGCATTTCAGAGACCGCATGCACTCGCACTTCCAACGCGGCCAAGAGATCCTTCGGGACAGCGCCGACCGCATGCGCGAAGGCCTCCAGGGCGCCGAGACAAGCTACCCGTCCGGACCGCTTGGAGGCATGAAATGTCAAATCGTTCGCTCCTGCACACAATGGTCTCACGGCGTGCCGCTCGAGCACAGCATCGCGGACGCCTACATCGACGTGATCAAGCGCTCGGAGCACTTCGTCTACATGGAGAACCAATTCTTCATCACTGCGACCGATGAGCGCCAGAAACCTATCCGTAACCGCATCGGTGCCGCCATCGTCGAGCGCATCCTGCGCGCCGCGCGCAACGGCGAGGCCTGGCACATGATCATCAACATCCCGGCCGTGCCCGGATTCGCCGGCGACCTGAAGTCCGACGACGCGCTCAGCACGCGCGCTATTATGGAGTTCCAGTATAACAGCATCAACCGCGGCGGCTACTCGATCTACGAGCAGGTGGCCAAGGCCGGCGTCGACCCCATGCAGTACCTGCGCTTCTACAACCTGCGCAACTACGACCGCATCAACACCTCCTCCGCCATGGCCCGCGTCGAGCAGGAAGCCGGCGTCGCCTACGACGACGCCCGCCGCGCCCACGACGTCCGCTTCGGCCAGACGGTCGAGAGCACCGAGTACGGCGCCGAATACCAAAACCAGCCCGCCGACAGCAACTACCAGCGCTACCAGCAGGCGGCCCAGCACGTCCGCGAGTCCAATTCGCAAACCCTCGGCTGGGACTCCGTCGCAGCCTGCTACATGCTCGACGGGCCCGACATCCGCTCCGCGCCCTGGGAAGACGGCGACACCAACGAACTCGACGCCTTCGTCTCCGAGGAACTCTACATCCACAGCAAGCTGCTCATTGCCGACGACCGCACGGTCATCTGCGGCTCCGCCAACCTCAACGACCGCTCGCAGCTCGGCGAGCACGACAGCGAGATCGCCGTGCTCATCGAAGACCCGCAGGAGATCGAGACGACCATGGCCGGCGCGCCCTGGCGCGCCGCGCGCTTCGCCGCCCAGCTCCGCCGCTTCATCTTCCGCAAGCACCTGGGCCTGCTGCGGCCGCAGGACTGCGAGCGCGAGGACGCCAACCGGCTGCCGGTCGGGACGGGCGGCCCGAACGAGTACGACTGGGGCTCGCGCGAGGACGCGGCGGTGGCAGACCCGCTGAGCGAGTCCTTCGACAACCTGTGGAAGCAGACGGCGTACACTAACACCGCGGCGTTCGCGAAGGTGTTCCACCCCGTGCCGAGCGATGCGGTGCGGAACTGGAGGGACTACGGGGATTACTACGAGCGGTTCTTCAAGGACGAGGAGGCGGAGAAGGAGGGGAAGGATGTCGGGCGGCCGAGCACGTGGAAGCGCGGGCACGTGGTCGCGGCGGAGTTCGATGCGGACCCTCAGGTGGCGGTGAGGCAGGTGAAGGAGGAGCTGGCGAAGGTGAGGGGCACGCTGGTGGAGATGCCGTTGTTGTTTTTGAAGGAAGAGGATATTGCGAAGGAGGGGCTGGGGCTGAATAAGTTCACCGAGGACGTGTATACTTGAGTGGGATAGTGGAGGTGCTTAGGCTGAAGATGGATGTCGACCAGTGGGATTGCATTGGAGAAGGGGAAGCTTTGGACTGTCGACAGGATAGCAGTCTGGCTTTAAGGTGTCAGACCTCAAACGAAGTATCAGCTTGAATCAGACCGGAGAGTCAAGCGCTCATTTGCGAGTCTGTGGCATGTCTGAGAGGAACTGAAGCTTCTTCGTACGTTGAGCTTTAGGTAGCACTCTCTGTTAATAACTCAGTCGCCTTGACATGCATCTAATTTCCATATAGGCATATGTCGCATTCGTTTGAACCGCGAGCGGCCGGCCTGTCAGTCCCATACCAAGGCTAGATTTGCCGCAGGTTTCCGGATGCGTGCAGGATGCAGAAACATGATGTAGCGTATCGATCAATGATCGGGAACACAATTGTCTACAAGCTAGACGCGCTGCAATTGGCGATATTTCTCACAAGGTCAAATGGCATG
The DNA here is from genome assembly GCA_022813125.1 of Septoriella neoarundinis. Classification (NCBI taxonomy): domain Eukaryota; kingdom Fungi; phylum Ascomycota; class Dothideomycetes; order Pleosporales; family Phaeosphaeriaceae; genus Septoriella; species Septoriella neoarundinis. The sequence goes on along the minus strand of JAKLND010000110.1, from coordinate 12,145 downwards.
CTTGATCGGATGTCTTGGACAGTTATGCATAGTTCGGCCTGGCACGTTTGCTGCGTGTCCCTGTAACAATGGTGATGGGCAAGGCGAACAGAACAGCGCGCCGTAGCGCCCGACCAGATTCGATCGTTACGTAGACATGATCTTCCGCCGCATTCGCACAGCGTTCCGACACAAGAGCTTTGACAACACACCGGAACACAGCATTTCTTTCTCCAAGCAGCCACAGCTTCATTCGGGCTTTTCTATGTCATGGGCGATTCTCCGAAAGCACGGTGGCTTTTCCGCACGGACGGCACGCAGTCGTTCTAAATGTGGTTTTTGAGACATTGATTCATCCGCATTTCGACTGAACTCCATCCATTTGCATAGCCGCTTATTGCAGCCGGTTGTCTCTAAGCGCCGAAAGGAAGAAATGCATCGCAAGTGAAAGCCGACCGCTTAGCGGGAAGTGGGCTTGGGCTTGCTGGCGGCACCCTTCGCACCCTGCTTACCAACGACACTGCGAGGGATGTTAGTTTTTCGGTCGTGATCGGTGTGTCGCAAAGATCGTGTTGGTGACGTACCGGCCGGTGGTCTGGCCAGCGGCGCTCTTTGCGGCGGACTTGGCCTTCTCAGCCTTCTTCGCGCTCTGGGCGGCAGTGCGCTTCTCCTTGCCCTCCTTGATGGCGGCCTGGCGGGCAGCCGAGCGGGCCTCAGGGCGCTGAGCGCGGCGCTCCTTGATGACGTCGAGGGAAGCACCAACGATAGCACGCTGGGACTTGACCTGGCGACGGCGGCGGGACTTGGCGGCCTCCTGTGGTGGTTGTGAGTATGAAGTCTTTGCGGTGTCGGTCGACGACGGTGATCGTAGGATCGTACCTCAGAGATACCCTTTCTCCTCTGGCGACGGCAGAGAACGGTCCACGCGATCTTGCGGGGGTTCTTGCGCTGAAGGAAGAGAGACTCAGACTTGCCGTTCTGGAAACGGAAGATCTTGCTGTCCGAGCGGACGAAGATTTTGCCCTGTAGAAGGTGTATGTCAGCACGAGTGCTGATCATAAATTGCGCCCCGATGTCCAGATCCAATCTCGATTTTTGCGATCAAACGTTTCCAACATCGCCAATTCATCCCGTCTCCTATGGCAATAGCGACAACATATTGTGCCACTACCCCATACCATCCTGACCGTGCAGTCCATCATCGAATTCCAACCCGTGCCTCACACCCCTCAACCTCCGCTCCGTCTGCGCCTCCGAGATTGTGAGAAAGGACGACGATTATCGCATACCTTGCCGGGGTAGATCTTGCGGCCGGAGAAGGTGTCGTCGTAGGTCCTCATGGTGCCGGTGTGTCGTTAGTGGTCCGGTCAATGAGGTCGTGCGGCTTCGGTGCCTGTGGTCGTCGTCGCGGGTTCGTCGTGCTGAAGTTCCTCCCAGCGTCGAAGTGCGGCTTCGCCTTGAGGCTTGGCGGGCTGCCTCTCCATTTCGACTTTCTGTGCGCGGGAAGAGCCGCATGTTCCCGCAGCTACCGACTTGGCGTTTGTCAGTCGGCGATGAACATCTAGCAGCAGCTTTGGAATAACGCTCTCCATTTGACAAGGACTATCACCCAGTATGAAGAATGTGATGGCATTCATTGCCGAGATGAGAGGTTCTAAGTGAATGAGCAGCTTCGTTAGAGCAAGTTAATATACGGACGCTCTTCAAAAACCGAGTATCGTCTCATACCTTGGCTTGGGAGCCCTTAATTGCATCAATCCACGGTTGGGATCGTGTGTGTCTATCTAGAGAAATCTCATTCTGCATGATTGCAAGTTTCAGCGAACTTGTACAATATGCGCGAAGATTTCAGGACTTGCATGGCTTACTTATAGGAATCAGTAGTCAACGTTGTGCTAGCAATGCTGCTCTATGATTCAATCAAAGATCTCATCTCACGGGCTCATCATAAGATATGTACGCAAGTCCCACCCGATGAGACACGATCATCTCTTGATAGTCTCTCGATAGGTCAGCTTTGTCATTCTTATCTGAATCGAGCATATAAGATCGCCGTTCATTCCATGCTCACATCGTCACTCGGTCAAAAATACACGACGGACCCATGAGAGCGTCGCAATGCCTGTTCTCGGACCTCACGGCAGACGAGACGTGCTTCGCCCAGGCACCGTCCAGCACGCTCGCTCGTAATGATTCAAGACGAGAAGATATTGAGCACACCAATACAACTTATCATCACTACATCCCACCGTATCACCTCATCTACTTCCTCTTCTCAACCCCCCACCCCTCCTCCGCCAACCACTCCAGCACCTCCTCGTCCGCCCTGCCCCTATTCGCCACCGTCGCGCCCTCGCCCTGCGGCCCCGGATCCATCCTCCAGTCCACGTGCCGCGTCGCCCCCTTCAGCACCTCCATCACGTAACCCCCTCCGATCTCCGGCTCGACGACGCACCGCAGCATCGCCTCGGCGACCTCCTCGGGCTCGACCCAGACGTCCTGCGCCTCGTCGACCATGACCAGCTTCTCGGCGTGCTCGGTCCACAGCGGCGTGCGGATGACGCCGGGCGCGACGCCGTTGACGCGCACGCCGATGGCGGGCTCGAGGGCGGCGAGGGAGCGGATGAAGCCGTTGATCGCTGGGAGTCATCGATGTCAGTGTAGTGCCATTGGTTCGGACGGGTCGGGCTCGACGGGATGGAGACTCACCGTGCTTGGAGGCGATGTACATGGGCACGCCGAAGGTCGGACACTGGCCCGCGATGCTGGAGATGTGGACGATGCGCTTGGGGTTGCTCGGGCTGGATTTGCCGGCTTTGGAGGTGGGCGTGGGGTTCAGCCAGCGGGAGATGGCGAGCTGCGAGGTGCGGATGGGGTGCGTGATGTTGATGTCTAGACAGGCGTAGTGGCCGATGCCGTTGGCGCCGTGGGGGTCGTCTTTGGATCTCTCTGTGCCTGGCGGGTGCCAGAAGTTGGTCCAGTGCGGTTCGAAGATGCCGGCGCCGGGGCAGACCTGGAGAAGGGTTAGAGGTCGTCGATGCGTAACAAGTCGAGAGAAGAGCTTGCGATGTCTGCGCCGCCGAACTCCTTCTCGGCGACATCGAACATGTTGGTGAGCTGGTCCCAGTTCACGACGTCAGTCTTGACGAAGATGGCGCGAGGCTGGCTGGTATATTGATCTATGAGCTTCTGAGCCTCCGGACGGAGGCCAAGGTCGGCGATGAGGACATTGCAATTCTTGTCTAGCAGCAATTTGGCAAAGCAGTAGTTGATACCTATTCTTGCTGTGAGTTACGATATCTGAATCGATGCCGCAAGGAGGGAAGCGCATACCGGAACCAGCGCCGGTGATGATAGCCGACTTGCCATCAACGGAAAAGGGAGCGGCAGCAGATGACATTGTGGGATAACGTGGTGCGCGGGAATTGTTGATACTCTTTGAATCTACGAGTCGATGAACATCTAATCCGAACGATCTTGTATCCTCCCTTAAACCGGCCTGCTTTCCTCGGTCTACTTGTCGCCGCCATCATCTTGGTGGATCGCAGAACCACAGCGGGGTCGTCGGGGCTGCTCAGAGCAAAGGCCGAGTGCCGTCGGCGGACTTGCCATTCGTCTGACCTCCTTCATAGAGCACAGCGGTACTGAATGGAGTTGGAGGGATTGGAAGGGATCCAGATACCGTGTTCCGGAGTTGAAGTTATGCAACGCTGCACGACTCTGATACCGAGTGCCTGCAACGGTTCAAGAGGTGTCTCACACCCTTGCAACTCGCGGGCATCCTGACTCTGGGGGTGAGCACGGCCACTACCACGCGAAGAAAAATTCCTCCTTCGCCTCTAGACCAGCCAGACAGAACTGCGGCGTCGCCGAGTCGGCCAGAATCTCTCTGCAACGATTATTACTTTACCCACCGTCCAGGCGTCCTCAACTCCCACTTTATACTCCGGCGCGACCAGGCCAGACCCTCCCGTGCTCTGCCACGACTTCGCACACGGTGCAAGCGAGCGCGACCCCATTCGCCTCTCTGCTCATCTCCACTTCCCCCCCAGCCCGCGGGCGGGACTAGACCCAATCCCCAGGCTAAAAATGGGGCTGAACGCGACCCTTGCCCTTGGGGAAGCGTCCACGCGCAATCGTCTAGGGGCCAAAGCTCCTCTGGGGATGACGTACAAAATGCAGCCTGATGCTCCTATCGTGTCGACATGCTTGCGGATCTGTTGGGGTGAATTGACGTGTTTGTTTTTTTCCCTTCGCCTGTGAGGAGGCTGTCTTTATTCTTCTGTTTCCTGGACTCAACCGTCTTCGCTCCTTGTGACAACTACGACGACGAACAAGGCATCACGAGAGCGGAATCTAGAACCGGCAATCTAATCTGCAACGGGCACCTTACGCAGCTCGAGGCTTGGTACGTCGAGCAGCACGGCCGGGCCGTGTTCCCCTTCATCAGATCTCCCCGTCCCCCTCTCCCCTTGGAACCACGCGTTCAGGGCATCAAAGCTTCCGTCACGAGGACATCGGCCGTTTTGCTGATGGACCGGGTCCGCGAACGTTGATATCCCTCTTCTTGTCTTTCTCGTCTGCATTCTCTGTCCATCCAGCACTCCGCCGCCGTCGAGCATACCGGCTAATCCGGGCCCTCCCCAGACACACATCTTCACACACAACACCACCAACAACAACACAACACGCAAAAATGTTCCGCACATCCCTCTTCAGACAGGTCACCCGCGCCGCCGTGCGTCCCTCCACCAACTCCACCACCACCTTCACCGCCCGCCCCACAACCCCCCCCATCACCCGCGCCTTCACCCGCCTCCCCTCGCGCCTCGACAAAGTCTCCCCCGACGACCCCAAAGACGAAACGCGGCACGACAAGTTCACGACGGCCGCGACGGTCGACACGGGCCACGAAGGCACGGCGTCGCGCACGGACGACAGCTTCCGCTACGAGCACCCGGACGACGAGAGCGAGCTGCCGGCGTCGAAGCCCGTGCAGGGCCGCGGGCGGCACCTGCGGACGCTGGCGAGCTTCTCGCTCGAGGACCGGGTGGGCGTCGTGACGGGCGGCGCGCGCGGGTTGGGGCTCGTCATGAGCCAGGCGATGGTGGTTAGCGGGGCGGACGTGGCGATTGTGGATATGAATAGTAGGTTTTTCTCTGTCTTTTTCTCTTTGGGGCGGGGGGTTTCCTTTGACGATTGAGGAGGGGGAGGCAAGGCGACGGGAGCTGACACTCGCGACCAACAGAAGAAGAAGGCGAGAAGCAAGCCGCGGCGCTGGTCGAGGAGTTCAAGCGCGAGAACCCCGGCGCGCGCGACGTGCCCAAAGTGACCGCGCACTACGCCGACGTCTCCTCGCCCGAGAGCGTGCAGCACGCGCTCGACGAGATCATCGCCGCGCACGGCAAGATCGACAACCTCGTCACGAGCGCCGGCTTCACGGAGAACTTCCCCGCCGTCGAGTACCCGTACGACCGCGTGCAGAAGCTGTGGGGCGTCAACGTCGACGGCACCTGGCTGTTCGCGACGGGCGTCGCGCGCCACCTGATGGAGCGCAAGCAGCCCGGCAGCATCGTCATGATCGGCTCCATGAGCGGCGCCATCGTCAACGTGCCGCAGCCGCAGGCGCCGTACAACGCCGCGAAGGCGGCCGTGCGCCACCTGGCGAGCTCGCTGGCGGTCGAGTGGGCGCACGCGGGCGTCAGGGTGAACTGCATTTCGCCGGGGTACATGCTTACTGCGCTGTGAGTTTTCTTTATCTTCTTCTCCTTCTTCTTGTCCCTGGCGGTGTTCTGCTAGAGCGGGTCAGCTGACATGCGATGACTTTCACAGCACCAAGAAGATCCTCGACGACAACCCCGAGCTGGCGGAGAAGTGGATCTCGTTGATCCCCGCGGGCAAGATGGGGCGGCCGGAGGACCTCATGGGCGCCGTCACGTTCTTGCTCTCGGACGCTTCGGGCTACATGACCGGCTCCGAGCTGCGTGTTGATGGTGGTTACACTTGCACTTAAGCGTAGCAAAAGGAGTGAGAGCTCGTGCCGGGTAGAGCAGGCTGAGAAGAGACGGTTGTTAATGGCGCAGGCCGGAGAGCCTGGTCGGGTGGAGAGGGAGTAGAGGTGTAAGATAGAGGGCTAGATGAGTATCGATAGAGGACTTGTACGGGTCGCGGCGACGATCGGAAAAGCACGTTTGGTCGTGGGGGTTAAGGGTACATACAGTCGTGCGGATTGCTCTGGAGTGCTGGGTGCGTTCGTGCGGCAGACGGCGGTGCGCCTCTGGCGTGACACAGACGGGCACGGGTGCGTAGTCTGGCAATCGCTCAATCCACGTATTTTGTTTTTCCCCGCCCTTCGATTCCATGTCTGCGCTGAACCTGAGACGGAAGTGGTGATGCTGCTCGAAGCCCGAGCGCATGGAGACTGGAGTGAGCGAGCAGAGCGATGTGACGATGGAGGAGAAAAGTGCATTACATCAGAAGTGAGGTCCCGCCCGCCCTTCGAGGTTCGGATTCGGAGCTCCCGTCCGAGAGCACATGGTCGAGCCGCTGATCGCGCCCAGGCGACGGGTGTGGCAGTATGTAGTAGCTACCTAGTGTTGGATCCACAGTTGCTGGCCCTGCAGGTGGGCGAAGTATAAGTATCGTGCTAGACTTGCGGCGCAACGGGTGAGGGAGGTCTATAGGGAGCGGGAAGGGAAGGGGAGGGAAGGGAAGCGAAGTAAGGAAGGAGCGACGGTCGGTCCCGCTCGTCGAGAGTTGACGGAGGTCTTCGGGTCGCATTAGTGGTGGTGATGAATGGTGGGAGGAGATGTATTTATGGAAGCCTTTGTTGTTTGGAAGTAGTTGTCTCTTGTTGTTGCTGTAGCGGCTATTGTCCGGGAATGCGGTCCCATGTTTGGTGATGGCAAGTGAAGCACCGTATGCGAGCAACATTTCTTCCAAAGCGGGAGTTCAGAACACTCTGAAGCCCAGAATAGCTCTCGCCGTCCGACAATCGGCTGTTGTGATTCACGTCAAAACGTGACTCTCACCTCACGTCCGCAAGACGTATTTCGCGGACCGGTCCCGCTTAAGCTCGGCTTATTAGAATGGGGCGAGGGCGAGGTGGTGGCCAGATCACTGTTGGGTGCGGACGGTGACAAGTCGACCCAGTCTTTTCGCAACGTCTAGACGGACCCTGCCGCGTGTGTATGTAGGGAGATTTTCCGCAAAAATCCAACCGCGAGAAGAACACACTACCTACCTAAGGTACTCAGGCACAGCCAAGAACAGTCAAGGACACTGGCTGCCCCAGAGCATCGACCTGCACGTACGTCCAGACGTTCCAGAAGAAGCCAATGTTCCCCACGCCCGCCATTCGCATCGCCTACCCTACCCTACCCCTCCCGTCCTTCCCCGTCCCGACAGCCGGCGAGCGTCGCGCGACAGGCACCTCAGGCAAGGCACGCCCAGGCTTCAGAGCGGCCGGTGACCGCCCGCGCGCACCGCCACAGCGCCCGGCCGGCTATCAGTTTGATGTCAAATTGATAGCGGGGCGCGGCGGTGATTGGCGCGCTCTATAACGTGCTTATCTCTGGCGCGCACGGCCGGGGCCTCGGGTGGGATAAGACGAGCAGATCGGGGCGGGCGGTGTAGGGCGTGTGAAGATAGCCGTTGGTATAGACCCGCCGAACCGCTCGGCAGCACGGCGAGCGAGTCTCGATGCGAGATGATGAGATGGAAGGGCTGCAGGCTGGTTTCAGGCTATTTCCCGCACGGCGAAGTGTGTGTTTTTATCACGCGTGCGCTAGGCAGCGTGGAGGGATTTTGATTTATTATTATTGCGCGAGTTGGGACTATTCCCGTCAGGCGTCGCGGCGCTGGGGCGGCGGGCTGATGGATGCTGAGCGACTTTCGGCGGCAAGGTTTCGCGGTGACGAGGGCGCGCACGTAATATGTGTCATGCTCCCTGGATCGCCTCTCAGATCCCGCAAAAACTCCAGCGACTTGCCAGCGGGCGTGCGGGTTGCGCGCCTTGGCCCTCGCGGCTTTGCGGTGCCACGGGTGCGGCGATGGAGCAATCGTGACTACTTGTCGTCGCTGCAGTTGCAGTGCAGTGCAGTGCAGTGCAGTGCAGTGATGCGCCGGCCTGGGCCAAAAAAAAAAAAAAAAAAACAAAGCAGTGTCGTGTGCCCAGATAAGCCATGTGGCTGCCGACCGCGGCGCTGCCCTTTGTCTGAGGCTCGCGGGGTCCGCATCGTCACGGCGGGCGCGCGGGTTGCTCGGGAGACGTGGCATGCAGGTTCCTGAGGCTGATCACATCACGACGGTCGACGGTCGACGGTCGACGGTCGACAGTCGACAGTCCCGTCGACAGCAATTGCGGTGGTGCGATTGGAAGGCTGGGATCGCGTGAGATGGGGGATCGCCGCGGTGGGAGTGGTCGCTCGAGGGCGCGCCGATTGGGCCGGGGTGGCGGCGGGTGGCACTACTGGTCACTACTGTGTGGTGGGCTGTCTCGCGGGAGGCATTTACTGGTGGGCTGTTTGTTTCGCGGGTGGCATTATTTGCCTCGCCCAAGATAGCAGCGCGCGAGACGAGACGAGTGCGAGTGTCACGCTTGCAAACGGTGTGTCAAGGCAACAAGCCTGGCTCGCCCGTACGGACAAACATCTACCTAGTGGCGCCTCTCGCGTGTACACGGAAATAGGCACGGCGCAGGCCACCCAACTTCCCAAGGCACAAGCACGACAAGGTTGCCGGCGGCCAAGGCGCTGGGGCTACGCCACACTGCCGACCGGAGGGTCGAGAGGGTCTGCCTGCAGCCCAGCCGGCCCTGCCCCGAGCGTCGGCGACATACTGCCGCCTGAGTTCGCGCCCTCGCGCCCTCGCGCCCTCCCGCATTGCCAGCGCCTGTCGCCCGCTGCGTCTGCTTTATTATATACAAACCGCCGCCGTCCCTTTCACACGCCTTGTCCACACTCCACCACTCTCCCCCCCCCCTCTCCGCTCTCTGGCAATTGTCAGCCCAGTCGTTCGCATCCGCAGCACCTGCACCATCAACCGCAACTCCCAAACCCTACCCCGCGGCTTCATTCACAATGGTGAGTCGCCAAACAACACTCTGCCAGACACCTCCCAACAACCCATGACTGACTGACTCCCCTCCTCAGGCGACCGACAGCGTCTACGTCTCCAACACCACCAACGTAAGCCATTGCGCACTGCGCATTCGCAGTCATCCTCGACCCTCGCGCTGACAACTCCCCAGCTCCAGAAATACCTGGATCTGCCCCAGCACGGCAAGGTCATCGCCGAATACGTCTGGATCGATGCCGACGGCGGCACTCGCTCAAAATCCAAGGTGAGCATAATCCTGCCTCTCCTACAACATCCTGCAACATGCGCATGCAACGCAACAGTGGGCACGCGCGTCATCTCGCCGCCCCGGATTCTCGCGCGCTTGCACAATGGCACTCGGCTGTGGCTTGGGATTCTCGACGCCGGCTTCGGCGCTTTTCGGGACCCTCCTTTGACTTCATACCGGGTCAGCGCATTTAGCCCGGATCGAGCCATCTGCCGAGCCTGCGCGCGGATGACGCATTTTGAAAAAACCACCGCCTGGGCATTAGCTAATTCTGAGACTTGCAGACCCTCCCCAAGAAGGTCGAATCGCTCGCAGATCTGCCCGAATGGAACTTTGACGGCTCGTCGACCAACCAGGCTCCTGGCGACAACTCCGATGTCTACCTCCGCCCCGTCGCCTACTACCCCGATCCCTGGCGCCGCGGCGACAACATCCTGGTCATCGCCGAGACCTGGATGTCCGACGGAAAGCCCAACACCTTCAACTTCCGCCACGATGCCGCCGTCCTGATGGAGGCCCACAAGGCCGAAGAGTTCTGGTTTGGTCTTGAGCAAGAGTACACCCTCCTCGATGCCTACGGCTGGCCCTATGGCTGGCCCAGGAACGGTTTCCCCGCTCCCCAGGGTCCTTACTACTGCGGTAATGGTACTGGCAAGGTGTTCTGCCGCGATATTGTCGAGGCTCACTACAAGGCCTGCCTTTACGCCGGTATCAACATCTCTGGCACCAACGCCGAGGTCATGCCCGCTCAGTGGGAGTACCAGGTCGGCCCTTGCTCTGGCATTGAGCGTGAGTAACCATTCCGTTATCCTCAAATTATTGCAGTTTACTAACACTTTCCCAGTCGGTGACCAGCTTTGGATGTCTCGTTTCCTCCTTCACCGTGTTGCCGAAGAGTTCGGTGCTCGCGTGACTTTCCACCCCAAGCCCGTTCCCGGTGACTGGAACGGTGCCGGCCTTCACAGCAACGTCTCCACCAAGGCGATGCGTGAGGAGGGTGGCATGAAGGCCATTGAGGAGGCTATGGAGAAGATGAGCAAGCGCCACGCCGAGCACATGAAGGTCTACGGTGAGGGCAATGAGGCCCGTATGACCGGCCGCCACGAGACTGCGTCATATGACAAGTTTTCGTGGGGTATCGCCAACCGCGGTGCCTCTGTCCGTGTCAACCGCGCCGTCGCTGAGGAGGGCAAGGGTTACTTCGAGGACCGCAGGCCGGCCTCGAACGCCGACCCCTACCAGATCACCGGCATGATCGTCGAGACTGTAAGTCGAAACTTCGCACCTTGCACTTCGGATCAAAGTACTGACACTATATTCAGCTCTGCGGCAAGGTCAAGGGTGCCGATATGGTCGCCAAGGCCGCCGAGGCCAGCGAAGCCGCCGACGAGATCCCCGCCGAGACCAAGCACTAGATCAACCATCCCGACATCCTTCCTCTTTCCACAAACCGACCGACCACCCACCCAAAGATGTATACACCCACCAACACCGAAAGACGGAAACCCCATATAAAGTGCGACGCGCCCGCAGCGTCCACATGCTGAGACGCGAGACGATACCTTTGCGCGACACCACAAAGACCTGTCGCTATTTCCTTTTTTGTTTTTTGTTTTTTGACACGTTCACAAGAATTCTGCCCAGTTCAGTTTGCGGCATTGGGGATCGGTGTTTATTTCCTTATTTCTCGAGATCTTCAGAGGGCTGCTAGCTCCCTCCCCACCAACAAGATGGGTCCAGATAATTGAGCTTTGGCGACCGTCACCGCCGGAGCGACAGATAGTTGGAACGCATGCCAACGCGCGATTTTCCATGTTCATCTTGCGCTCTCGTTCTACGTCTACGTGATGCTATCCCATTTGCAGTTTTTGACCCCAGCTGAAGATCACAAGTGCCGATCATTGTCTTGACTGTTCACCCACTTGGCTCACGTGAGCTTCCCAAAATCAAATCTGCACCTTGACGGTCATCCGAGTCATCCCAAATCAAAATCAACTCGCTGTCGCCGCTGTAGGACAGCCGCCTGCATCTCGCTACCAGCACGAACATTGCAACAGCCATCAAGAATCGCTACCGACGATCGCTGGGTCGCAATAATGCTCAATCGGGTGTTTTCCGATAGGACCCGTCAGACACGTGAGCTCTTAGGGCTGACGGTCACATGACTTCGAGCTCTGACGCGCTCGGCTGTTTGACCACCGAGCTGCGCGCAGCGCGGCTTCACGTGCGGACCGAGTAGCTTGTAACTTTCCACTTTACGCCTCTTCACATCCACAAGGGTTTCTGCTTCTGCGACACTTCCGCTTTGATCGCGTGTGGTGGTTTGGGCTCTCACTGTCTGCATCTTGTCATACGACCGCGCATTTTCGGCATTGGCGCACTACGTCCGGATAGAGCATCATCACGGCAGCTCACACCATCCTCACTTGAGCTGCCGAAACAGCAACAAACTCCAACGACCGCACCCACGAGGCCGCGCACATAACAACCAAACCTACTTCCACGGCACCCTTTCCAACAAGAACAAACAAGAATGGCCACCCCGACACCCACCCAACCCCCCAATCCCCCCTCGGCCTCCAAACGCCCCACCCACGCCGCCTCCACCCCGCTCACGCAATCCACCTCGCCCGCCGCCGCCCACCACCCCCAACAACCCCGCAGCCACCCCTCGCCCAGCACCACGCGCACCGCCGCGGCCAAAACCCCCACCAACCACCCGACAGCCAGCAGCACCAAAACCGCCAGCGCCAGCGCCAACACGCCCGTCCCCATGGCGCCCTCGCTCAGCGCCTCGGGCTTCCCGCCGCCCGCCAGCCC